>MU225433.1:3050332-3110630 GCA_018584345.1 Thuja plicata
TTATTTTTCAAGGAAATAGTAAGGTTACATGGCTTACCTATGTCCATAGTATCAGATAGAGACCCTAAATTTTTAGGACATTTTTGGAGGACATTATGGAAGAAACTAGGCACCAATCTGAACTTTTTATCTGCCTACCACCCACAATCAGATGGGAAAACGGAGGTCATAAATAGGTCCCTAGGTAACCTATTAAGGTGTCTAACACAACAGTATGGAGGAGCATGGGATACAATCCTATCACAGGCAGAATACTCTTATAATGATTCATTAAATAGAAGTACTGGTCTGACTCCCTTCCAAATTATTTATGGCAGTCACCCAAGGGGAGTTCTAGAACTTAGAAACATCAAGGATATGGATAGAAAGAGTGCACAGGTAGAGGACTTTGCACAATTCATGAAAGACATTCAGGAACAGGTGAAGGATAGACTTCAACATACATCAGCAAAGTACAAAGAATATGCAGATAGGAAGAGAAGAGACTTGCAATTTAAAGTAGGTGACTTGGTTATGATACACCTTAAGAAGGAGAGATTACCAAAGGGTCAATACACCAAGCTTATGATGAAGAAAGCAGGCCCATTCAAAATTCTTAAGAAATGTGGGAACAATGCATACAAGATTGATCTACCACCAGACATAGGACTTTCCCCAATCTTCAATGTTTCTGATCTTTATGCTTATAAGTCTCTTTCTGATGATTTTGATACAGGAATAGGTCATTCTAACAAGGCAGATGTGTCTCAGTTGCCAAAGATCACTAAACCTCAGATCGAATGCATACTAGACAAAATAATCTCAAAACAAACCCGGAGGGGTACTTACTATTCCTACTTGGTCAAATGGAAAGATACACCAACTGAAGATGAAACATGGATGAGACAAGAAGACATTGAGAAGGTAGGGTACAACCTTGATGCAGTCCCAACTCAAGGGACTTGAGTTCTTTTGAGGTGGGTAGTATGGTGCAGAGCACTCAAAGCAGTTCAGTGATCCAAAGCAATTCAATGATTTAGTGTTTTCATCCAGGCATTTATTAAGCCTTCCATTGCATGAACATGGAACTATAATTCATACTCATCTCCACTAAATGACTCATGATGGGGATCATAATATTTTAGGTTGTTATGTAGTTATTAAGTTGATATTAGTCCATTTGTAAAGGCTTAAGGCTCATTGGTGATTCTATAAACCTTGAGTCCTTAAGACCTGTGGGACATTTTGATTAGAGTATTTAGGAATATATTGGGAAATAGGTTAAATAAGGTTAATTTAGGTCCTAGGATAATCTAGAGTCCTTGGGATATCATTCTAAGCAAGAATTATCAAAACAACAAAAAGTTGCTAAGCAACTTTACAAAAATGCTTAAAAGTTGCTAATTAATGAGTTTCAACTGATTGCAACTGAATCTAAGGCAGTTGATTAGTGAAACATAGTTACAAAAGAGTCATACAACCTTCCCAAAAGAACAGGTTGTTGGATGTAGACAGTTTTATTCAAAATCAATAAAATTCCCTATTTTCTTCCTTAAAAATCACTGTTATTTCGATTCTACACATGTTGTACAGACTGGGTGTGAAGGTTTAATTATTTGAGAGGATACTTTGGTGTGTTACCTAACCAATGCACTTGGTCTAAGGCAATTTGGTGATCTGTGGTCGAAGTTAGAGCTATTTCTTTCCTAATTCCCAGGAAACCCTAATTCCAGCAGGGTTTTGGGCAAATGGAGTTACAGATCGTGACTATACCGTCCAATTTGCACAAAACCCAATGAAAATGGAAGAATTAGGAATTTATTTTATGATTCTAGAAGTAGGAGGTCAGCAGTTGAAGGGAACTATTTATGCTTTCAAGCCCTAGGCCAAATATTAGGATGTATTTGGTCCTGAATTATAGGAATTTGCTTACCTAGAGTTAGATATGCACAAAGTGAGTAATCTAAAGGTGGATTAGGTGTTCTCATATAACTTTGAAGAGATCCAAAGACCTGTCTTCAATCTATGCACCCATTTCATTGGTCTTCCTTTGAAAACCAAGCCTATTAGGGCCCTATTAGGTCTGTGTACTTTGGAAGATTCTTGGAGTGCAGGAGTAGATCAGAAGTTGGTCTTGTGGGATAGTGTTTGGGTTGTTGAACATCTTCAAATTACATCATTTGGTCGGGTGTTGGGATTAGGTTGTATCAGAAATCCCAACTTTTGTCAAGACTAGCCTTGTAGCCCTGTTTTGGGAAGTGACTAGTAAACATTGGAATAAGTTGCAAAAAGTGTGTTTGTGAACTTAGTGGTTGTTCTTAGGATTGTTAAAGGAGTATAACAATCAGAGAAAAATTTTGAGGCACTCTTTGGAGTCTTATTGAAAGTTTTAGTCTTTTGGAGCATTAGACCTCAAAGTTCTAAGAGGATCAAACCTTCCACTGTTGCACTCTACATCAAGTTGCATCAAAACATGATGAAGCCGACGTGTTTTCAAAAGTTCTACCTAGGTTTTTGCTCATAGAAGATGTTAGGTCTTACATTCACTGCAAGATCATAGAAATAGGTGATATTGAAATGGATGAAGCTTTTAAGAGGCTATGTGATGCTAAGGGAAAACTAAAAGAAGAGCACAAACACTTGGAGGTCAAAGGGTTAACCAATGCCCTACATTTCTTGAGGGAATTCAAAATAGAATGGATTAGGTTAGTCTTGATCAAGATGCATGATGAAAAACTATGGCTAGACCAACCCAAAAAAATAACCAAGGATGTTCTTCATGCTTTCACTGGTTATCTGATAACTAATAAGCCTAGGGAACACAAGCATCCATTGATGAAATAAGTTACAAAACTCACCAATGCAGAAGGAGACAAAAAAGGTCTTAAAGTGAACTCAATCACTGACGAAGAGCTAAAAATTGGTGCATGTGTTATTGGGTATAAAATCTTTCAGGCTAGCAGACTGAACAACATTTTTGCAATAGTAGTAAGCATAGCTTACAAGATTTTAACAAAAGGAATTCAGATGGATCTATGTGAGATCATATTGAAACAACTTGATGATAATATGATCAAAATCAGGTTTGCAAAGAGAAACACCTATAAGTTTGGATCACTTATCATGTGTACATTTTTCTATTTTCAAGAATACTTTCCTTCAGTAAGAAAAGTTGTATGGGACACTACCAAACCAGTAACCCAATAGGTTAGTGAATTAATTAAGTCACCAGGAGACAACTTTGAGTCTGTCATGTCTGCATACTTCCTTGAGTTCCAGGAAAAGATGATGGAAATAACTAGGATTCCTGAACAGGTAGTTGAAAAACACAAATATGAGATATGTTTTATGGCAGACACAGACTACACACATATCAAACCGGTTGTACCAAGAAAATCTTGGTTAACATCATTGGACTATGAGATCAATATTGATCAAGCTAGAAGTGCAATTGAGGCACTGATCAATGAGCCCGTTGATAAGAAATAGCCAAGGTTTGGAACATATGAGGAGGCCAAATCTAAGATAAAACAAGGCCTATAAGTCAAGAAGACTATAAAATAAAAGGATAAAATGGTTAATAATCTCAAGAAGATTCTATCGGTCACAGAGGAAGAGCAAGATCTACAAGAGGAAACTGATGAACAGGGCACCATCGGTGAAGAACTAGAAGAAAATAAATCAAAGACAGAGGCTACTGAATCTGATACACCTCCATCTCCACCTCCTACAAAGAAGCATAGGAAAAGAAGTCAAACTACTACAACTGATACCACACCACTTAAGAAAGGTCAAGTAAGGACCCATATGAGGAAGAAGCCAGCAAAAAGAACAAAACAACAAACTATCAAAACCACACCACCAAAGAAGAGGAAAAGGTTGGTTAGGACAAAGGCTGACTTGGATGACACTAAAGATGATGAGCCTAATATAGTGAAGAAGAACTTCAGAAATCAAATGGTAGATGAAGCTACCAAATCAATTGCTACTCATGGCACAAAAACTGATAAAAAGATCAGACAATGGGATACACTCAATCTAGAGGATCAGAATAAAATATAAGAGGCAATCATAAAATCAATGATCAAGAACAAGTATGGCCCTGCAGAATTTGTAAATGAAATACCTAACAAGCTAGGAAAAAGGGTATACCAACAGTGGTCATATGCCTTGCAAACAGAGAGAGAAGCAAGAGAAAGGATACTTGTAAGACTGATGCCTCCTGAATCCAAAGTTGAAGAGATAAGAGAAGTACTAAAGAAACACTCAAGTAAGTTTGTAGCCAAAATAAGGGCTTACAAAGTACTATAGAACAAGTTTATAGAACTAGATTCAATGATAGAAACAAAATGGAGACAACTCCTAGATCTACCGACAGAGTCAACAAGTGATAAGAAACAGTTACTTCTCACAAACACACCTCATAGAGAGGAGGAGATAGATAATGCAAGTCCTCAGCATATTGCTCTAGACAATCAAGAAATTGATATGAGCCTATTAACTTAGATACAGGCATGGATGATAATATCCAAGATATCACTAACTATGATTCTGAAAATGATCCAAAGAATAAAGATGATGTAATAATTATCACACTTAAGGATCAACAAATCCATCAAGTATTATAAACATCAGATGGTAAGATAGTTGACATTGTTGATGAACAAGTGCAGGACACTTCAATCATGCACTCAAAAGTGCAAGACTCTGTAGAAGATACACAAAAAGATGAGGATGTCACTACTGAGAAGGCTCTAACTGACAAGCAGGACACCAATACTGACAAAGCCCAAGCCACAACTCAAAGAATCATGCATATCCTAATGAAGGAGATAAACATACTAGAGGGAAATGAGGGATCAAATGAAAAGGAAACAAGCACACCCGAAGACAAGGGTGATGGAGAAGCCAAAGGAACAACAGATACAACTACAGAGAAAGTTGCAACCAATAATCAGAAAGATACGTCTACTGATCAGAATAAGGAAGAAACTCAAAAGGAAACATGGGACACACCTTCAGAGAAAGGTGAAGAAGGAAAGAAGGATGAGATGGAAAAGAAATCCAGAGCACATTCTATAGAAACACCCAAGGTTAATGAAGAGATATCTTCACATAACCAAGAGGTGCCCACTGAGTAGAAGACACAAGATGCATCCTCCACAAAACCTTCACCAATAAATTCAAAACAAACAAATGAACTAGCTATGGTAGTTCATACATCTGCATCCCCTCAAATCTCAAAGAAGAAGAAAGGAAAGAATAAGAATCCAGTAACTCTGGATGAAATTATTGAGATTCTAGACTGTGATCCAACTGCATTGACAAAATATGGAAAGGTCTGTGAAAGAAAAGCTATTCAAGACAAACTAAAGAGAGCAGAAAAAGAGGCCAAGGTATTGGAAGTAGCAAGAAATATACTTCAACAGATTGTACCAGATATAGATATTGATCAAGAAGCTCCAATGCTTGATCAACTAGTCATACTCATAGATGTAATAACATCTCAGAATACTAATGTTGAGAAGGTTATGGAAGAGAGACTTGAACAAAAATATGAATTCAAGCTTGCAGAGAAAATAAGCCAAGAAGTGGCACTGAAAAAGGTCAAGCTATCTGAATTGGTAAGTACAATTGATCCAATTCTATTAGAAGTTTTTACCTTAATAAATAAATTGTGCACTTTAGATCTACTCACACAAGAGTATACCGACAAGATAGAAAAAAAAAGATGTTGATCTTAAGTCCAGTGCACAGAGTCTAGCCAACATAGAAGAAGCACTTAAATTGCACAATGAACAAATCATACAGGCTAGAAAACAAAGATAGGACATACAGTTTGTAGAGATGAAGTACAGAGATGAGGCCAATGAGCTCCAAGTTAAGCTCTTACCAACACTTACACTCCTGCAACAAAATATGACACAGGAAAATACTCTAATTGCCACCCCAAAAATGTCTATCCTAGACAACATTTATGATATGCACGCAAGACTAGAGCTGCAACACATGGCACTAGAATAGATGAAAGAACAATGGGAGAAACTACTGGAAGATATCAAAACAACCCATTCTAAAATTTTGGACACATTGTAAGTTACACATCTTTGTCACAAGTTTGACATATTATAAGTTGTACATTTTTGTCATCAATATCAAAGAAAGGGGGAATTTGATATGTTCACACTCACCTCAATTAAAAGGAGGAAATCATATGTATAGTAAAAGAAAGGGGAAATAATGTACATATAGAGAATGAATAGTATACATGTACATATACATATACTATACCGGTGCACAGAGTTAGGGGGTGTCATATTATGACAAGGATATAAACATGGTGTAAACATACCAAAAGAGTTTAGTATTATGTACATATCAGTGTTTGATACTAATGTCAAAGGGGGAGATTGAATGCATTATATTTTTCCATTAGTATACTTAGAGAAAACATGATCTACACCATCGGTTTACTCTACACCGACAGATGGGGCACAACACTATCTGACGCCAAGGTTACGCAACAAACATGGTTAAGTGTTATCGGATGACAAAAAGGTAAAAGAAACTTGATGAGTAACAACAGTGCTACCCAATGGAACAGTAAGAGAGGAACCCAATAGATACAGGAAACCTGACGAACAGGTCATTCAAGGAATGTCGACAGACTACAAGTTCAAACTTATGACCAAGAACCGATAGTCAGTTACATCCCGCAAAAAGTGGATCTGACTTTCCATGTCAGATAAATCACTGAAGTTGTATTTATAGCTTCTTGATTTTCTTTTAAATGCATTATGTGCAGAGGAAGCAATGTAATTTTTATTGTTTTTGTTAGTTTTACTATTTTAAAACATGCAAACTAAATATCAAGGTCAAGTTGTCAACCTTGGATCTAAGAGTGAACATTGTAAAACATGAATTCCAAGATAGGTCAAATACTTGTATAAATAGGTGCTCAATCCATTAAGAATGGTTGTTGATCAATGAATATAGTAGCCATAGAGAGAAACTACAGACCAGACAAAGAATTCATCCAAAAGAACACAAACATAATCAAATTAGTTTTCAAGAACATAACAGAGGCTACTGACAAGCAGAGAAAAGGTATTCATCAATCACTTAAGGTGATATTTTTATTGTAAAAGCTTTAATGGATCTATAAATCAGAAATAGTAGATTTCATACAGTCAGATCAACATTTTTACTCATTCTAACAAGTGTAGTACACTAATGAAATCTTTTCAAGGAAGGTAGGCTTAACTGTCCTATTGTAAATCTCATAACTAAGTGCACACTTAAATCAGTGTTGCTAAAGCTCTTAACAAAGTAGATCTTAACAGGTCTCCACCTTAATACTCCAAATAGGGTAGATCATTAGAAGTGATCAAATTGTAAGCCTTAACCGGCTCCCTTCCATTCTGCAGATAGTGAAGTTTTGTGGGTGCCATCCCCACTGTAGTTTTTACTTCCTAACATGATTTTTCTATGATACCATATCTTGTGTTATGTGTTCATCAATTTCATGAATGTTTCTATGACTATTGAAAACTATTATAGATTTTGAACAAACAATACATGCATAAGAAAGAATAATAGTAATGGTTGGTAACACAGAATTGAATGATTACTAATGATGAATTGTTAAAGGTGTTAAAAGTTTTAGAGGTATTGATTCACCCCTCCCCTCTCAGTACTACTTCCCATTAATTCCAACAGTGTGTATGCATGAATACAAAAATATACATATAAATACATACATACATATTGTATTTCTCTAGGGTTTCTACTAGGGCCCCAGTGTTGAAATTACGAGGGTTTGTCCACAAGATCCACATCTTGTACAATTTCTTAGCATGAATACCACTTGTATTTTTTTCTCGATTATGAAGGGATACTAGTATACTTACAAATATCTTATGCATGCTCATTTATCTTGAATGATCTTTATTTTCCTATCCCCTCTCATAAGTCATACTCCTTATTGCTCCATCTATGCTATTGGTAATACTATTAGGATCAATAAAGCACACACAAATGAGAGGGGGGGTGAATTAGCTGTATCCACAAACCAAAAAATTAAACCAACTTAATTGTAGATCTTAAAGATAAACATTAATGCAAGATCACAATACATAGATCAACACATAACACCAATATT
The DNA here is from genome assembly GCA_018584345.1 of Thuja plicata. Lineage (NCBI taxonomy): Eukaryota > Viridiplantae > Streptophyta > Pinopsida > Cupressales > Cupressaceae > Thuja > Thuja plicata. Next base: position 3,058,473 of record MU225433.1, read on the forward strand.
TTTACATGGAAACCCTGTTAGGGGAAAAAAAACTATGGGGATGATTACCCACAATAAGAAAATACTCTATTAAAAGCATAGATTATTACATAGATGGGGAATGAACTTGCATTTAGACTCACTTCCTAGAGCTCACTTCTCAAATTATAGCAAAGGAAGGCACACTACCTTACAACAACAACCGATCATAGATCAAGCTAGATGTATAGTCCAACAATCATGAGTTTTTTGATAGCATATGTTATGCCAAAAGAGTTCCAATGAAGTGTAATAATCTCTGAAATATTTTCATTCCACTCATACCTCTTCGCACAGCTTCACAAATATTCTCTCTCTCTCTCTACACATACCTCCGCAATTACAAATGATTACATATTTAAATACAATTCATCAGCTTATTCCAACTAGGTTGGGTGGGGACCTAATTAAAAATAACTAATTCATTACAAATCAATATATAATGTGATCCATTGAATGTTATCCAAGACATAGCAATGATCAATAGCAACATCCTCAAACATGCTCTAGATCCATAAATCACGCTCCAATCCTTCACAATACGTTACATCATCAGGTCAGCTAAGACCAAATAAAGAACATAAACACACCACATGAAAATTAGGCAATTTGATAACATCAATCAATGCAAGCCAACAACATGATCAAGAAACATCAGCAAGCAATGTGAAATACCTCAGCAACCTTCACAACAAATATATCTCAGAATCCATACTCATCTCTGCAGTGTTCATCATAAACATTTATTTGCAACCTCTGTCACCATCCAAATCATGAACCACTCAAATTGAGGACACATATGCATGTCCCAAACTCACTACCAAGTTAGCAACCAATAATATTGCATAATAGATCCACACCAATCTAACAACTAAAACTTTGTCACTTCCTAAACAACCAAAATAACAATGTCTTGTAAAACAATCATAACTTACTCAAATCATGTAGTGAACCTTTTTAAGTTGACATGGATTAACTATAGACATCCCTTAAAGAATCTATACATTTGCAGAAATATATCTTCTCTTTAGTATCCATACCAATAAATTCATCTCACTGAGAAAACCAAGAACATTGTCTCCAATAGTAGAAATATGTTGACATAAATGACAAAAAATTAATGCCAACAAATATATGCAAAATATTACAAAAATCTTCTCAATGCCCCCAACAATATCCCCCTTTTGAATTGATGGCAACATATGATGTGAAAAATCATATCAATGCACAAATAAATCATACCAACAGTACTACCAGTAGCATCCACAATATCTCTCACAAAAATTTTCAAGATCTCATGTTTACATAGCTATCTCTCCCTTAGATTTTTATATGTGTTTCACACTATATCTCCCCCTTTGACATCAATGAAAAAGGCACATATATGCACTAATTCACAAAAATAAAAAAATCTAAACACACAACTGAACAACATACCTCATAAGACTGACTGCCCCCCCCCCCCCCCCCCCTCCAAGGAGTAGCCACCAAAATAATATCAATCCAAATTGAATATTTGTCAATAATTCCATTGGATTGATGCACACACATGTATCTCTAGCTCTGATCAGAAGGGAAAATCAATCCAATATTACCTTAGAGATACTCAAAAGTATCCTTTGGGAAGGGCTTCATGAAAATATCTACAATCTACACTTGTGTAGGCACATATTCCACTCTTACTTCTTTCTCACTGACCTTCTCTCTCAAGCAATGATATTTTATAGAAATATTCTTTGCCTTTGAATGCAACTCAAGGTTCTTTGAAATATTAATAGCACTTGAGTTGTCACAATATATAGCAATAGGCTCTTCAATGTTTATTCAGATATCTTTCAGCATTTGTTTCACCCATATCACTTGTTTACAATTTATAATAGCAACAATATATTCATCTTCAGCAATAGATTGTGACATAAAATTTTGTTTCTTAATTTCCCATGAAACTAATATCTTACCCACTAAAAATGCTCCACCACTTTTTTCTCTTTTGATCATCTACATTACCTTCCCAATCAGCATCAATATATGCACTCATTGTAAAATAATCATCCTTACCATACCATAGGCCATAATTATTTGTTCCCTTCAAATATCTGAATATCTTTTCATAGCAGCAACATGTGATTCCTTCGGTTCTATTTGAAATCTTTCCATAATAAAAATAATATTCATAATATTTGGTCTAGTTTGTGTTAAGTATAACAACCCACCAATCATTATTATATACCTTGTTTTATTTTCATAAAGTGATTCATCATATTTATTCAATTTGCAACCAATAATCATAGGAGTACCAACATGTCTTGAATCTTCCATACCAAATTAATTCAATGACTCTTTCACATACTTTGACTGAGATATGAAAATAACTTTATCTGATTGTGTAATTTGCAATCCAAGAAAGAATTTCATCTCACCTATCATATACATCTTAAACTCTTTCTACATCTCATCAAAAAATATTTTAATCAACTTGTCATTTCCTCTAAAGATGGTGCAAGAGAACACCTAGGCTAACCTCCATGTTTTAGTCATTTTTGGCTTGTACTTGACATTGGCCAAGTCAAGATAGATAGTTTTGTTTTTAGACCTTAGAAGTTCATTTCAATGTGGGCTAGGTGAGTTAGTCATTAGGACTAAGGTCACCAAATTAGCCATTGTTAGTAGTTTTAAAAATTCTTAGTGTTAGGAGTTTGAGTTTGAGTTAGAGTCTTCAATGTGTCTTAAACACATCAATGATGTCATAGAGATGCCATAAGGTCATAATTGATCTTGGATCCTTGAAATTAAGAGGTTAGAGGTCCTAAAACTTAGGGAGGAGGCCTAATGGCAAAGATGCCAAAAGTTGCTAAAAAGTTGCTATGACAACATTTGCAATTATTGCAAATGTTGCATGCAACTCGGTTACATCAGATTCCCTTGAAGCTAGGAGTGGGTAATCAACCAATAGGCCCTAGAATCATGTATATGGCATCTAATGTTACCCAAGACTCGAATCTCATGAGTAGTGATACATTGTAACAAGTTTTGAATATTGAATGGTAGCTCTACAACTCTGTATTCAGAAAACCCGAGCATTTTGATGTGACAAACATGTGTAATGGATTGAAAGACTAGATATTGTGATTTTTTAGTGTTCTTTAGACTGTTCTAAGACTTTTTCATTTGATATACAAGCTGATTAGAGTAGGTTTAGTCTGTTGAATAAATTGTTTTTGGTTTAGAGTCTCAACTGGTCCTGTCCAGACCAGTCAGTCAATTCATGGCTCCCCCATGAAATATAGCCATGGGAAACACCTAAGGATGGATGGAAATGTTAGGGGATTCAGTAGTGTATATATTTTTAGGATTAGGATCCTTAGGAAGATGGGGAGCTATTTTTATTACTAAGCCCTAGGCGAGCAGACAGTGCCCAGTTAGAGGTTTAGTGCTAAAGAATTGAAGATTTCTTGCAGGGTAGAGAAGTAATGAATGGGAAAATTATATTTCTAGATAGGTTATGGTCATATCTTGACCTACTATAAGGATTGAGTTCATACCAATCCATGAGACCAAGTTTTGAGTAATTTTTAAACTATGTTGCAGACAGTCCTAGAAATTAGGCCTATTAGCCCTGTTGGACCTAGATTGTAGGAACACTATGTACAGAGGGTCTAGGAGACTAAAACCTACAAAATCCTTTGTAAAATGATAAAGGGTGTCTAAATTTGGGATTGTATTTTCAAGTATTTTGGGAAAGTTTTGAAAGAATTGGGAAAAAGGCATTGTAAAAGGCTACAAGGAAATAAGCCCAATTAGGCCTCTTGAAGATAAAAACTTGGACTCGACTAAAAAAGGTTATGAGATCCCTCAAATGGATCCAAATGGGAGAAAATGGAATTTTTCCATGATGATTATCACCCCTGCAATGAATCATGAATGCTAGAATGGAGTTGGCACTTAGATCCTTCTAAGTGTAGTAGGAGAAGTGAAGAATTGAACTAACAAAAAGGTGTTAGTCTTTCAAGGTGAAGCACAAGGATTAAAACTCTTAGAGAAGAGTTGGAATTGGAATTAGTTAATCATCTAAACTAATTAGGACCTAGAGGAGATTAGGTTCCTAGAAGAGACAAGCTAAATTCTCTTGGATGAAGTGCTAGCAAGCCTTGGAACACTCACATCATATTGGTATCAAAGCTTGATTAAAGATTAGGCTTGTGATGGATGTTTTAGCATACTAAATCAGTTGGAGAGAATACACCTTTGGGATCAGTTGAAGACAAAACCATGGTGACTAATGCTAAGCTAGCCAAAAAGGTGGATGAGCAAAAAGAAGACAATAAGTTGTTAAGAGAAAGGTTGTCTCAAATGGAGCAACTCTTGGGAGAAGTCCAAGATAAAGCTAATAAGATGAAAGATAAGATAGATCAGAAAGAAGAAGAAGAAGAAGAAAGGGAGAAGGGAGTGGATTTAGAAGAGGAAGCTCCAACCCCTGACCCTGTTAGTGACCAAGAACCCTTCTTAAAGGCATTGAAGGCTTTAAGTGGCAAAGCTTTGGAGGGTGTACCTCTTTTTAGTGGAAAAATGGATCTAGATTCAGTTGTGGATTGGATTGATAGTATAGAGAACCATTTAGAATGTGATGGTATCATAGAGGCCCAAAACGTGAATTTGGCCAAGTCAAGGTTGAGAGGATCAGCTCTCACATGGTGGAAGTTTGTTCAAATTGAAAGGGAGAAAGAAGGAAGGAGTCCTATAGTCTCATGGAAGGGCATGGTGACTAAGTTCAAGAAGACTTACTTTCCTGATGATTATGAGGTTTAGCTGCATAGAAGAAGACATAACCTCAGATAGAAATATTTGGATGTCCAAGCATACACCAAACAGTTCCAAAAGTTTTCCTTAAGGTCACAAGTGGTGGAGGATGAAAGCCTCAAACTAGCTAGATATTTGAATGGACTCAAGTGGTCTATTCAAGAAGACATGAGTCTTGTGAACTTCAAAACCATCTGCCAATGTTATCAAATGGCATTGAAGATAGAGGAGAAAGGAAAAAGAAAACAAGTGCAAAACTCCAAAGGAAGAGGTAAAGGAAGGGATAGTAGAGGATCAAGAGGTGGCTATGTTGGAAGAAGTTCAGAATCAAGGACACAAGGAGAAGTCAAGTGCACTAAGAAGAAAGAGGGAATTTCTAGTAGAGGTGGTAGAGGAAGGAACTCAAATTTTAGAGGAAGAAGTGGTGGACAAGGAAGAGGCAATTACTTTGCCAATATGAAATGTTATCATTACAACCAAATGGGACACCCTGCCTATAGGTGTCCAGAGAAGGGTAGTACTTCTCAAGGAGGTAACAAGAGAAATAATTTAGTTCATGAAGAGACAAATGTAGTAGAGACACACTCTAAGGTACCACTAAATTTAGAAGAAGGTGAGAACCTCATGATGAGGAGAACATTGATCAAGGAGTTGGTTAAAGAAGATCCAATCCAAAGAAGGTCCCTGTTTAGAATCAAATGTAAGGTGATGGGAAAAGTATGTAGAGTCATTGTGGACTCAGGGTCTACTAAAAACATTGTGTTAGAAGAAGAAGTCAGCAAGTTAGGCATGACAAGGATAACCCACACTCATCCTTACAAGGTCACATGGCTCAATAAGGGACAGCATGTCTTAGTCAATGAGCAAGCTTGGGTAGAGTTCTCTATAGGAAGATACAGGGACAAGGTTCTATGTGATGTGATACCTATGGATGCATGTCCCTTCCTCCTAGGTAGACCATGGCAATTTTATTTCCAAGCTATCCATTATGGAGTGAAGAAATCCTATACATTCAAGAAGGATAAAGTAACTTTCAAAATCCAATCATTGTTAGAGGATGCAGATGTGAAGACAGCAGGTCCTAATGTGCTTATGGTGGGTGAAAAAGAATTCATAGAAGCCATGGAAGAAGGAGAAGGAGTAGGCTATGCATTGGTGCTAAGGCCAAGAGAAAATAATGAAGAAAAAGGAGACAAGAAATTAGAGATACCTAAGGAGATAGAAAGCATGTTGCAGACTTATGAAGGCATAGTAAGTGATGGAAAACCATCAGCATTACCCCCTAAAAGAGCCATAATTCATAGGATAGACTTCATACCCAGAGCTACCCTACCTAATAAGGCAGCTTACAAGATGACCCCTCAACAAAATGAGGAGATTGCTAGGCAAATATAATAACTCCTTAACCCAGGCCTTATCAAGAAAAGCATTAGCCCTTGTGCAGTACCTACTATCCTAGAACCAAAGAAAGGGGGAACATGGAGGCTTTGTACTGATTCAAGATCCATAAATAGGATAACCATTAATTATAGGTTCCCCATACCTAGGATTGAGGACCTAATGGATTGTCTAAGTGAAGCCAAGTACTATAGCAAGATAGACTTCAAGAGTGGGTATCACCAAATTAGGATACATGAAGGAGATGAATGGAAGATAGCCTTCAAAACTAATGAATGTTTGTATGAATGGCTTGTCATGTCATTTGGACTGTCTAATGCCCCCTCTACATTCATGAGGCTCATGAATGAAGTCCTCAAAGACTAGATTGGAAAATTTATAGTAGTATATCTTGATGATATACTGATTTATAGTAGGACAAGAGAGGAGCATCTTCAACACCTTGAGATTGTCTTCAAGAAGCTGCATGAAGAGAAGTTGATGATCAACTTGGAGAAATGTGAGTTCATCAAAATAGAGCTAGTGTACCTTGGGTTTTTTTCTCTCTCATGGAAATCTGAAAATGGACAAAAGTAAAGTGGAAGCCATCATGAATTGGCCTAGTCCAAGGACAACAACAGAGGTAAGAAGTTTTCATGGCCTTGCTCAGTATTATAGGAAGTTTATAAGGTAGTTTAGTGCTATTTGTGCTCCTATGTTGGACACAATCAAAGGAGGAATGAAGACTAAGTTCATATGGAATAAACAAGCCACTAAGAGCTTTGAGTTATTGAAATAAAATATTGCTACCCAAACTATCTTAGTCTTGCCAAGCTTTGAGAAGCTTTTCACGATTGAGTGTGATGCAAGCAATGTGGCTATTAGAGATTTCCTAAGCCAAGAGGGAAGACCAGTAGCATTTCATTCAGAAAAGTTGAGTGAATCCAAGAGGAAGTACTCTTCCTATGACCTTTAAATGTATGCATTGGTTCATGCTTTAAGGAAATGGAGACACTATTTACTCCCCAAGGAGTTCATAGTCTACTCAGATAATCAAGCTTTAAGTTTCTTGAATTCACAAGAAAATTTAAGTCACAAGCACATGAAGTGGGTTGAGTACCTACAAGCTTATACCTTTAATATCAAACACAACAAAGGTGTCCTAAATAAAGTGGTAGATGCATTATCTAGAAGAACTCTCACAATTCAGGAAATTTAGTTGAAGAGTATGGGAATAGATCATTTCAAGGATCTATATGTTGATGATGAAGACTTTGCAGACATTTATAAGGTATGTGCTTAATTCAGGAATCATTTTCATAGCAAGTATGTTGAATACACTTTGAAAAGAAACCTTTTGTTTAATGGAAATCAGTTGTGTGTCCCTAGAGGGTCTATTAGGGAGAACTTAATCCAAGAAAAGAACAATGGTACATTGAGTGGTCACTTTGGGATCACTACGACCCAAGAACTTGTTCAAAGGTTCAATTATTGGCCAAGGATGAATCTTGATTTTAGGAGGTATGTGGAAAGTTGTATTGTATGCCAAAGAGCAAAAGGTACTTCTTAAAATGTATGCCTTTATCAACCACTACCTATTCCCACTAGGCCATGGGAATGCTTGAGCATGGATTTTGTAGTTGGGTTACCCAAGACAAGACAAGGCATGGATAGTGTATATGTAGTTGTGGACACATTCAGCAAGATGGCTCACTTTGTGCCATGCAAGACCACTAATGATGCCAGCCAAATAGCCTCTCTCTTCTTCAAAGAGATAGTAAGAATCCATGGGTTACATAGGAGCATAGTGTTAGATAGAAACACTAAATTTATGAGTCATTTTTGGAAGACTCTTTGGCAAAGATTGGGCACTAATTTATCCTTTGGGTCTGCATACCATCCCCAAATTGATGGTCAGACTGAAGTGGTGAATAGGAGCCTTGTAAATCCACTAAGGTGCTTGACCAAAGAATATGGATAGCAATGGGATCAATTGATTGGACAAGCTGAGTATGCTTACAATGACACCATCAACCAGTCAACAGGGAAGAGTCCCTTTAAGATAGTATATGGATTACATCCTAAAGGAGTCTATGAGTTGAGAGACTTGAAGGATGGAGTAAAGGCAAGTGGATATGCAAATGATTTTTCTTATGCAATGTATGAGATACATGATACTATCCAAAAAACTTTGACAGAGAACACCTTGAAACATAAAACCAAGGTTGATGAGAGTAGAAGATTAGTTCAATTCAATGTGGGTGACATGGTCATGGTGCATCTTAACAAATAAAGATTTCAAAAGGGATTCCCTCACAATTTGCAAATGAGAAGGATAGGTCCCTGTCCTATCTTAGCTAAGTATGGTGATAATGCATTCAGAGTTAAGCTCCTGGAAGACAGTGGACTATCACCTATTTTTAATATTGCAGACTTAGTCCATTATAAAGGACCATATCAAGACATGGATCAGAGTCTCAAAGAAGTGACCAGAGATGTGGAAGATCTCCAATTACCCCTTGCTACAGTCATAGGAGCTGACAGTGTATTGGATACTAGAGTCTACAAACATACTAGAACCAAAGACTACAAAGAACACTTGATAAAGAAGGATGGTCAAACCAATGCTGATGCAGTATGGGTAAAAGAATCATAGTTCAAGAAGATGGGGATTGATCCAAGCATCCTCAATCCAAGGGTGGATTGAACTTGTTTTTTTGAGGAGGATGGTGTAGGAGCACACCTAGGATAACCTCCATGTTTTAGTCATTTTTGGCTTGTACTTGATATTGGCCAAGTCAAGATAGATAGTTTTGTTTTTAGACCTTAAAATGTCATTGCAATGTGGGCTAGGTGAGTTATTCATTAGGACTAAGGTCACCAAATTAGCCATTGTTAGTAGTTTTTAAAATTCTTAGTGTTAGGAGTTTGACTTAGAGTCTTCAGTGTGTCTTAAACACATCAATGATGTCATAGAGATTCCATAAGGTCATAAATGATCTTGGATCCTCAAAATGAAGAGGTTAGAGGTCCTAAAACTTAGGGAGGAGGCATAATGGCAAAGATGCCAAAATTTGCTATGACAACATTTGTAATTATTGCAAATGTTGCATGCAACTCGGTTACATTGGATTCCCTTGAAGCTAGGAGTGGGTAATCGACCAACAGGCCCTAGAATCATGGAGATGGCATCTAATTTTAACCAAGACTCAAATCTCATGAGTAGTGATAGATTGTAACAAGTTTTGAATATTGAATGGTAACTCTGCAACTCTGTATTCAGAAAACTCGAGCATTTTGATGTGAAAGTCATGTGTAATGGATTGAAAGACTAGATCTAGTGATTGTTCAATGTTCTTTAGACTATTCTAAGACTTTTTCATTTGATAGAAAAGTTGATTTGATTAGTTTTAGTCTGTTGAATAAATTTTTTTTGGTTTAGAGTCTCCACTGGTCCTGTCCTGACCAGTCAGTAGATTCATGGTTCCCCCATGAAATCTAGCCATGGGAAACACCTAAGGATAGATGGAAATGTTAGGGGATTCAGTTGTATATATTTTTAGGAGTATGAGCCTTAGGAAGATGGAGAGCTATTTTTACTACTAAGCCCTAGGCGAGCAGACAGTGCCCAGTTAGAGGTTTAGTGCTGAAGAATTGAAGATTTCTTGCAGGGTAGAGAAGTACTGTATGGGCCAAGTATAGTTCTAGATAGGGTATGGTCATATCTTGACCTACTATGAGTATTGAGTTCATACCAATCCATGAGACCAAGTTTTGAGTAAGTTTTAAACTATGTTGCAGACAGTCTAAGAAATTAGGCCTATTAGCCCTATTGGACCTAGATTGTAGGAACCCTATGTACGGAGGGTCTAGGAGACTAAAACTTAAAAAATCCTTTGTAAAATGATAAAGGGTGTCTGAATGTGGGATTGGCTTTTCAACTCTTTTGGGAAAGTTTTGAAAGAATTGGGAAAAATTTACTATAAAAGGCTACAAGGGAATAAGCCCAATTAGGCCTCTTGAAGATAAAAACTTGGACTCGACTGAAAATGGTTATGAGATCCCTCAAAATGGATCCAAATGGGAGAAAATGGAATTTTTCCATGATGATGATCACCCTTGCAATGAATCATGAATGCTAGAATGGAGTTGGCACTTAGATCCTTCTAAGTGTAGTAGGAGAAGTGAAGAATTGAACTAACAAAAAGGTGTTAGTATTTCAAGGTGAAGCACAAGGATTAAAACTCTTAGAGAAGATTTGTAATTGGACTTAGTTAATCATCTAAGCCAATCAGGACCTAGAGGAGATTAGGTTCCTAGAAGAGACAAGCTAAAGTCTCTTGGATGAAGTGCTAGCAAGCCTTGGAACACTCACATCAAAAGATAATATCATCAAAAAATACCTCAAAAATCAAGATAGTATCATGAATAGCTTTGAAGTATAAGTTAGTATCAGCAGTACCTTTACTAAAACCAATCTTCAATAAATATTTATCTAATCTTGCATACCAGGCAATAGGGGCTTGTTTCAATCTATAAAGTGCTTTCTTCAACTTTCAAACCATGTCACCTTCATCGGTCAAAGGAAAACCATAAGGATATTCAATGTAGACTTCTTCCAACTCTATATTCAAGAATGTTGACTTAACATCCATATGATATACCTTGAAATTTTTGTAAGTAGCATATGTAAGAAACATTCTAACAACTTCAATTCTAGCAATAGGCAAAAGGTTTCTTCAAAATAAATACCTTCCATTTTTTAGTATCCCTTACATACAAGTCATGTTTTGTTCCTAACCACTTCACTATTTTCATTCAATTGATTCTTGAATACCCATTTAGTATCGATCACATTCTTGTCCATAGGTCTGGGAACAATAATCCATGTTTTTTATTCTCAATATGTTCCAATTCTTCCTTCATATCATTAACTCAAATTTCATCTCTACATGCTTCATCAACATCCTTAAGTTCAATCTTAGAAACCGAACAAATTTCATTCCTAGCAATTTTTCCTCTAGTCTAAACACCTTCATTCTTATCACCAAGAATCTGATTTTCTGAATGATTTAACCTCACATACCTTGGAGTCTTCTGATTTGGTTTTGTATTTAACTCTTGTCTCTCCGTATCTTCTTCATTTGTATCATGTTTTTATAACATTTGTATGCCTTTCTTTTTGTAGATTAACCAAGAAAGATTCCCTCGTCACTTCTAGGATCAAACTTTCCTAAATGTTCATCTCTCTTAATGTAACATTTGCTTCCAAAAATTCTAAAGTAATTCATTGTAGGAGTATGACCATACCAAATTTCATAAGGATTATTACTAGTACCATGCTTTATTTGAACTTGATTCAAAGTATATACTACAATGCTAACAAATTATCTCCAATAAATGTGCAAAACATTTCCTTCAATCATCATTATCCTTGCAGTGTCTAGGATGGTTCTATTTCTTCTCTCTGTAATTCCATTCTATTGTGGGGTCTTCAGAGCAGACATTTGTCTCTTTATCCCATGTTCTTCACAAAATGAAATGAACTCGCTAGATGTAAATTATCCACCTCTGTTAGATCTTAAACATTTCAGCTTCATACCCGATTCATTTTCAACTAAGGCTTTCAAAATATTGAATTTTTCAAAGGCTTCATATTTCTCTGTAAAAAATTCAATCCACATTGTCCTTGAATAATCATCAATGAATAGCATGAAATGCCTATCTACATAATATTTTGTAATCTTAGTAGGTCCACATAAATCTGTATGCACCAAATCTAATAATCCATTTGAAGTATATGTCTTATCTTTGAAATTAGATCTAGTTAGCTTACCCAACTTACATTCTTTACACATATCATTAGAAGGCTTAAAAAATTTAGGAAAATCTTTGACTGCATTAGTAGTGCTTATCTTCACCATGTTATCAAAGTTTACATGAATAAATCTCTTATTCCATATAACCAGCTGTCATCAATCTTAGCAATCAAATATATATTCTCTACTTTATTAAAATGAAATACATTACCTTTGGTCTATGTACTTGATGCAATTACAGTTTGAATTCTTCCAATGATTTTGCACATTCTATCTTTGAGTTCCAAATGGTGTCCTTTACCAACTAGCTATCCAACACTTAAGAGATTATGCTTTAAGCCCTCAACATATAGAACATCATCAATGTTACTCTTACCATCAAGTGTAATGGAACCTCTACCTTTGATCACATAAGGAGCATTATTACCGAATCTAACAACACCACCATCATAATCTTCTAGCTTCACAAACTTACTTTTTTCTTTGGTCATGTGATTTGAACATTCATTTTCAATTACCCAATCACTTTTTATCAACATGTGAAACCAAGGATTTTTCTTCATTAGGATTCTCATCTCGAATAGAAATAAAAATAATCTCATCTTCACTCTTCTCAGATTCTTCATCAGTCACACCTTCATCAGTAGCATAATAACACTTCTTCTAATATTTAGGCTTTAAATTCTCAAACTTGTGCTTAGAACCCTTGTTCGTACATCTAGAATAAATATGACCAAAAATATTACATGTAAAACATTTCAAAGTAAATTTCCCTTCATACTTACTAGTGCCCTTAGGTAGTCTCTTTACAATCAAGGCTTCAAGCTCTTCAAGATTCCTCAATCTCTTCCCATTCCTTAGCATATATAGATGTATATTTAGATGAACTTTCTCTAGAATCACATCTTTCATTTTCCTTAAAAGTAGTAGCTTTAAATTCATATTCAACTTTAGGAATGCTATCACCAATTTCACTTAACTCAAAAGTAAATAACTTACCGATCAATGTATCCCTTATTACTGTCTTCATGGATCTAATCTCTTAAATAGAAGAAACTTTGTGTTTGTAAGAAGGAGGCAAGGATCTCAAGATATTACAAATAATTTCATCTTCCTCTAATGTCCCACTAGCACATTTGATTCCACAAACAAGTTCTGTCACCTTGTATACATAAGAAGTAATGTTCTCTTCTTTGCTCATCTTCAATGCTTCATATTTCCCTTTCAGACTTTGTAGTTTAGCTTTCTTCACAAAATAATATCCTTCAAAAAGTGACTATATTTTTTAGTATCTCATATTTTGTCTCCAATTCCATGACATTTGTATACTTAGCATCTAATAAGGAACTCAATAAGGCTTCTATCGCTCTCAAATTCTCCTTGACTTTCTTTTGTTCATCCAGTGTAAAATTGAAAGATTTGAAGGATGGGTATAAGTCCTCTTAGTAAAATCCCAATACTCTTCACTAATGTATCTTAAATGTTTAATCATCTGGCCCTTCCATATAGAGTAGTTTGTACCTTCAAATCTCAAACTATCCTTCTTAAGGCTACCATCAGGATCTCCTCAAGAAGTTAAGATTCAATAAGAGGAGTCAGCTCTGATACCAATTGTTAGGATCAAGGAAGCACACACAACTGGGGAGTAAATAAGTTGTTTCCACAAACCAAAAATATTAAACCAACATAATTGCATATCTGAAAGATAAACATTAATGCAAGATCACAACACATATAAATCAACACATAACACCAAGGTTTTTATGTGGGAACCCTGTTAGGGGAAAACCCACGGTGGGGCTAATTACCCACAATAGGAAAATACTCTGTTAAAATTATAACTTATTACATAGATGGGGAATGCACTTGCATTCAAGCTTGCTTCCTAGAGCTCACTTCTCATATTACAACAAAGGAAGGCTCACTACCTTACAACAAAAACCAATCATAGATCAAGGTGGACATACAATCCAAAACTTACAAACTATCTAATAGCATCTGTTATGCCAAAACATTATCAATGAAGTTCAATAATCTATTACATATTTACATATTCCACTCATACCTCTTTGCATGGCTTCACAAACTCTCTCTCTCTCTCTCTCTCTCTCTCTCTCTCTCTCTCTCTCTCTCTCTACACACACACCTTTGCAATTATAAATGATTACATCTTTAAATATAATTCATCAACTTATTCTAACTAGGTCAGCCAGGGACCTAATTACAAATAATTAATTCATTACAACTCAATATACAATGCAATTCATTTAATGTTGGCCAAGACATAGAAATGATCAATAACAACATCCCCAAACATGCTCTAGATCCATAAATCATGCTCCAATCCTTCACAACACATTACATCATTAGGTCGACTATGACCAAAGGAAGAACATCAACACGACATATGAAAATCATGCAATTTGATCACCTTGATCAATATGAGCCAGCAACATGATTAGAACATGATCAAGAAACATCGGCAAGCAATGTGAAATACCTCAGCAACCTTTACAACAAATATATCTCAAAATCCATACTCATCTTTGCATTGTTCATCAGCAACATTTATCTACAACCTCTACAACATAAGAAAATATGTTTCCAGCACCCAAATTAGGAACCACTAGAATTGAGGAACAATATGCATGTCCCAAACTCACTACTAGGTTAGCAACCAATAATATTGCATAATCGATCCAACAACTGAAACTTTGTCACTTCCTGAACAACCAAAATACCAGTGTCTGATAAAACAATCATAACTTACTCAAATCATCTGGTGAACCTCTTTAAGTTGACATGGATCAACCAAAAAAATCTATGAAACCTTATGTATGTTTTCACCAATATATCTTCTCTATAGTGTCGATACCAAGCAATTCATCTTACTGAGAAAACCAAGAATATTCTCTCCAACAATAGAAATATGTTGACATGAATGAAAAAACATTAATGCAAACACATATATACAAAATATATCAAGAATCTTCTCAATATACCAACAAATACTTCAACAATCCTATAGCTTGAATGCTACACCTCCTCCTCTCATGTAAGGTATTCTCCTCCTTATCACTCCATCAACTTATCTAACATCACTTTCAAGCCTACTATAATCCCACACTTGCTAGACCTTTTTTTAGCACACCATTTAACCACTACGATATCCTTGAGGAGATTTGAACATTTTTCTCCAACATGAGAATCAAGTGGTATTACCATTTTATAACTTCCCCATTAACAAAATATATATATATATAAAGTCAAGAATAACTTTAAATTACATTATAATTGTACATGACTAAGGTAAATAAATAAAAAATTAAGCCTATTCTAATAGTTGAGATAATATTGTGATTTAAATATTATTTTTAATAATATAATAATAGGAGTTGTTATGACTTTATAGTATTTTTTATTAGATTACCAGGGAAAGGGCCTTGATCCTCTCACATAACAGAACAACATAAGCAAATAAATGGCCATCAAAGGAGCAACAAGAACTGTACAATACATGGGACCCCTAATGTTGAACAATACAGACCCAAACATTATTAAAACTACAAGCCTTTCAGAATAAAATTAATGATAATCATACTTGTAGCCATTAAAAACCTAAACCATAACATCTTAAAGATATACTTAACCATGAAATTAATTAATAATTCTTTAGAGTTAATAAAAAATATACTAAAAGAGTCTATAATATATAAACAACAAGGGCACACATGCTCATCATCAAAAAATAGGAAACATAGAGGATAAAAGAAATGTGCTACCAAGAAACCCTCATAACATAAGGCAATACATGCACTATTTAAAAAAAAAAAAAAAACATATATATGTTACAAGTGTGGTTTTTTTTGTACCAAAAGATCAAATTTTCAATGCCCAATACAACCACTAGACTTATAGAATCCATGGGAGGTTCTTATTCCCTTGTCATGAATCCCAAGGGGAGTGCTAACCATTTTGCCAAAAATATCCCCCTCAACATTACCTGAGGGGATTTGAACCTATGACCAAGCTCTACTACCACTTGTTACATGTCTCATTTTTGTTGCACCAAAAGATTGACTTTTCAGTGTCTAATACAACCACTAGACTTATAGAATCAACTAGAGGTAGTTAGTCCCTTGTCACAAATCCTAAGGGGGGTGTTGACCATTTTTCCAACAAGATATACACAACAATATCATAAGTGTATAGCATATAGCATTGCATAAGTAAGATAGATACATAAAAATAATCCTCACACGATTGTGCATAGGTGGAAGTCTTCACACACCTCCAAGGGTTCCAAGAACACCCAACATGCACTCATAGAATAGAATACACACGGTCACAAGATCACCCAATAGGAGCTCAAAAAACATCCAATGAGATACATGAAGACAAGATGGAAATGACTTACAACATAATGATAGAGGAGACTAAATCAATCCATTGAAATTATCTAAATAAAGATTAATTATAACACCAAAAGAAAGTTTTCATATGATGATTAAACATACAAGTTCATTGCCTTCTAACCAAGGTGGAACCAAGAAGAATCATCATAAATGAAAGCTAAGATGCTACATCAAAAAATGACATGTCAAAACATCCCACAAAGGAAACTAGGGGGAGATGCCAAAGCAAGTAGATACACTAGTTTACACAAATGTCAATCCATGGAGCACATGCATTGATTACCAATATCTTCTTCCTGCAGTGTCTCAATCCAAAGTCTTGAAGATGTTGATTCGCAAGACAAATATTTTAAAGAATGCATGCATTGATTTGGAACACATAGATGCCGATCCAAAGATGGGAAATTTTTTGAGATCAAAAAAATATCAGGAAAAAGACATGGAGATGTGACTCTGTAGGATAGAGACATTGATCAACGTAATCACTAAAGTGCAAGCATAGATGCTGATTTGAAAGCTTCTACAAAAACTTTGAAAAATTAGATAAAAACTTATGTCAGCTCCAACATAGAGCTCAAATATAGCTATCTCCACACTAGAGAGTACTGGATACACATGATTGAGGCCATAAACACTTGGTAAGTTTAATATAAGCATGAAAGAATGAACAACTAGAACATGATAACCAAAATAGATTACACACTAAAAGAAGGCAAGGGATAGAGAAGATAACATCATGCTTAGTATTATAGCCAGTATATCTATTCCACCACCTATACATTGGTCCCCAATATAGACATGTCACACAACCTATCCATGTGGACCCTCAGGACTACTCTTTCGTGCTTGTGGAGATAGTCACATGACCCAACAAAACATAATGCACATAAAATAAGTGGGCTCACACGCATGTCATACAAGTGAAACAATCAAGGGATGACATAACAATCCTAATGCAATCAATCAAACTGAAGTATAACATAACACAAGTACAAAGGATCACTACTCAGATCTAAAAATAGTTTGGTGTAGGGACTCAAGAATGGAGTGTTAACACATGGCACATGGTGGACCATGTGGAATTGAGCCTTTGATCAACATCCATAGATGAAAAAATGTAGTACGTATCTTTGATCAATGTCTATATAGAACTAGATACTATGCCCTTGACGAACATCACTCTGATGACCATACACTATGCCTTCAACCAACATCCACAGACGGCTAGGAAAAGGTATTCCTTCAATCAACATCACTCAAATGACCAAGCAATCTTATTAATTCTTGTTAATGTGTTTTACCTCATTCAATTATTTAGTTATCAGTTGATTAAGAACTTTCTATGAGTTACCCTAACAAACACTTTGTCTCCCAGCCCACCATGGAGAGCCACTTCACTCCAATACTCAAACACCAATAAGTTCATCTTGTTTAAAAAACAAGGCACTATGCAACCAATGCAATAAAAACATAATGTAAGAAAATACTCTCAAATTTATAAACCAAAATGAAGCATGGTAAGCTTGATTGGTTTCAACCAATACCATGGGTCTCTCAAAGACCCTACCAAGGTATAAATCAATTGTGCTCATGATGTAGTCTCAACACCAACATCAATGAATCAAGATGTGATCTCAAATAAAGAATCAACAAAAGCCAATAGGAAAGATAGGAAAAATACTCATGCACAAGGGCACACTCAACCGACCTCATTGATAAGAACATAGATTCCAAGGCGAGTCCAAGTCACACACAAGGAATATAGAAATACCACAAACATGGGATTAAATCACAATCTCATTTTTCAAAAGTCACAAAATACATATACGAACTAAAATTCAGTCTCAAAGGTTTCCACCATTGACCTACCTTCAAAAACACTAAAATTTCAAACTTTAAATAAATCCAAATAGGAAATAATCATTCATCTCCCAACACCCAAAAACACATTGGTCCAATAAAACTCCCAACATCTCAATAACCACTAGCACAAACATTAATAAATTACATGAAATCATAGTAAGATCAAAATAACTAGAATATCCTCAAATATAAAATAAGCCAAATATCATCATATAGCCTCATGTCACACCACAAAAGGTACATCATGCATTTATGATCATCACTGACACATAGGTATAATCTATCATCTACATTAGGCATAAGAAAAATGATGTAACTAAAATTAGGTGCATCTCACAATGCCAATACAAAATAATAATATATGAATAGTCATAGAATCACATCAAGAGTCTAACTCCAATAAAAATAGTACAATATAGAATGCAACCATGGGAGGCACTACAATAAGACTAATTATAATTATTTGGGAGATCTATGGATTCCCAATTCTTTTGAAGATCCTCTAGTGTCTCCATCCAATTTCCCATCAGCACAACATATGGTCCTCATCCTTTGGTTTATTTATTGCTACCTCTCTTCTTGAGATACCTTTTAATTTTTCATTTGCAAGTGGAAAACCCCACAACATCCCTATTCATTATCTCTTTAGTAATCCTTATCAAGGAACATATTTTTTCCTCTATTTTCCCATTACTCTAACCTCTGGATAAGAAACCCACCTTATTTTCTAGCAGATTCATTCTCTTGTGGAACTCTTGTTAATCAACTAATGGTAATGGTGATGAAGACCAAGTTCAGAAGAATACAAGAAAGTATAATGGTTAGATCAGTTATTATATTGTCATTGATGTCAGGCAATTGATTCTAGTTTATATTAAGTTGCCATATCAATCGGAGAGGAACTTAATTGGGAAGATAATAAAGATCAAACAATGATGAGGAACTATTGGTATAATTGTTTTTACTTAACATTTGATGTTTTTAAGTCGGTATAACAAAAAGGTCAAGTTGGTAAAAACAACCTAGTTATCGAGTAGTAAAGTGTAAGTCAGTCAAGTAAAGCAAAGATATTCATCGAGAAAAGTTGACAACTAAGAAAGGTCAGTTATTAAGAAAGGTTGGTAACCGAGCAAAGTTAGACACCGAGTGAAGATAGTCACTGAGTCACCGAGCACAAAATAAAGTTTAAATAGAGATTGGATTCAAGGATCAAAACAAATTTAATGCGAAGGCACAGAGATAAAGAAGATGTTAAGGACAAAGGCAAAGTTTGTTACAAGATCTACGGTCATGAAAATTCAAGTCCAAAATGGGAGATGTAGATGAAGTGGAAAAAAGAAAGTTGTGAGTTCCAAGAAAAGTACAAGTCATGAGGCAAGATTAACCACCTAACTCAGTTACAGATACATTGTATCAGTTCATTTGAGATGATCTGATGTCCAAGGGAAATTGAAGGGAAACCTAATCAATAGGATTAATAGGCAAAATAGAGGCCTATATAAAGATGAGTCTTTATGTTTATATAGAGATGTTGGAAAATTGAATAGTTGAAGAGCTACCGAGCAGAGTAGTGAAAGAGTTGGAGAACCATTCCAGAGGAGAGACTGATGATTTGTTGATACAAGTAAGTTTTAGAGAGTGAACAAGGGATCTGATCAAGCAAAGGATAGTTACATAATCATAGGTCAAATTAGTACATTGTTTCTTACTAATATTTGTAATAGAAAATCTCTTAACCGAGTGGACCTAACAAGTCTTTTTGTAAATCCTTGTGAAAGGTAACATTCTAGGATGAATTTTTAAGTCCTCTGACCAGGCCACTCCTAATAGGGTGAAGATCTTAATAGGTCTAAGGTAAATCCCCTAACAGAGTCACATGTAACAAATGTGCATTGTAATCTTTAACTGGATTAGCTCTTAACCAAGCATACTTCAAAAATTATTTATTTTTGTGGGTGAACATTCTCATAGAGGTTTTTCCCAAATTGGGTTTCCTTGTTAAATCTGGTGTTACATGTGATGCTTGATAAGTGTGAATGTTATTTTCTTATGTTATATCTTGTTTGTCAACTTTGTGAAGTGTTTACAAGTTCTTGTTGCTATTGTTATTTGAATCACTGAGTTGAATCAGAGGTTTCATTTTAAAGTGAAGTGTCAATGTTTTCTGATTCACCCCTTCCTCCCCTCCCCCCCCTCACTAAACCATCATTAGTAGGATAAACCAACAATTGGTATCAGAACTAGTGTTCTGAGAAGATAATTTTGAAGGTACTTGAGTTAAAGATCCAAAGATGTATAAGAGGGAAGCACCAAAGTTGAATAGGAATAAATTTTCTACATGGAAGAATAGAATGAGGCTTCACATATCTAGTATTGGAGATTATGCACTAGATCATCTTGACAATGAGTACTCACCTCCACTATTTGGTCCTTTGACACTTGAGCAGATAAGATAAAGATAAGAACATACACAAGTGATGATAGAGATAACTTCTAGTCTCACCAACCTAGAGTTCAATGATTTAAGAGGTTGTGCTATTGCTAAGAAGATGTGGGATAGGATTACACTAGTTTTTGGTGGAGATCAACATGTTCAGAAAGATAATGCTGAAATCCTAAGAGGAAAGTTTGAATCAATGAGAATGAAAGAAGGAGAAAACATTACAGCATACAACACAAGACTAAAGGGGATTACTATTACTATTATAGGTGTTGGTGGAACCATTAATGAAGAAGATGTTACAAGAAATATTCTTAGAACACTGCTATCTATCTATTCCATCTGAGTGTCTTCTATTCAAGAACTGAGATCCATTGCACATATGGTTGTTACTTTGGATGCTACAATCGGTAAGCTAACTGCTTTTGAGCTGAATGATTTTGATAATAGTTTTCCTGCTACTTCTAAGATTGAATCTGCATTCAAATCATCTTTGACTATTGGTAATTCTAGAGATTATAGATCTAGTGATGGATATGCAAGTAGTGCTAGTGAAAGATTTCATAGTTGTAAGAGTGAGCTTGAAGAGCTATATACTGAAGATGAAAAGAATGAAGCTGAGTTTGAAGCATTATTGGATAGGATTCTATCAAGAGGTAAAGGAAAGTACAAAGGTAAGATACCTTTGAAATTTTTTTCATGTAATAATATTGGTCAATAGCTTCTAATTGTCCTGACAATAATGAGAAGAAAGATAATAGAGACAACAATAAGACTGAGAATAGATTTAGAAGATTTAGAGACTTTAAGAACAAAGGAAAGAAAGCATTATAATTTGCTTAAGGAAGATCATCTAATGATGACACTGATGATGATGAAGAATAAGTTGTCTATGTTTCTATTAAATATGAGCCTAATGAATAAAGGTATGTTGAAGAAAAATCCCTAATATCACAAGTAAGTAAAAATGATACATGGATTATAGATAATGGTTACTCACACCATATGACTGGTGTTAATGATAAGTTTATTACTTTAAAAGAGCATAATGGTGGTACTATTAGATTTGGAAATGATGCCCCATATCCTGTGAAGGGAAAAGGTTCTATAATTCTGTTGAACAATACTAAAGGTGATGATGTTTATTGGGTTGAAGGTCTGAAGTACAATTTGTTGAGTGTGGCATAGTTAAATAATATAGGTCACTGACTGGAATTTCAAAAAAAGAAGGTTAAATTATTTGATCATAAG
Organism: Thuja plicata; assembly: GCA_018584345.1. Taxonomy (NCBI): domain Eukaryota; kingdom Viridiplantae; phylum Streptophyta; class Pinopsida; order Cupressales; family Cupressaceae; genus Thuja; species Thuja plicata. Next base: position 3,080,453 of record MU225433.1, read on the forward strand.
GGAATTTTGATTGCTACTGAAGGTCAATCTAAAGGTAACTTACTCTACCTTGATACATCCATAAGTAGTTGTCTATTTTATAAGATTGAAGATGTATGGCTATGGCACAAAAGGCTATGTCATGTTAATTTTGGCAACTTAATCAAAGTAAGTAAGAAGAACAAACTAAGAAACCTTTGGATAAACAACCCACCTTATTTTCTAGTAGATTCATTCTCTTGTGGAACTCTTGTTAACCAACTGATGGTAATGGTGATGAAGACTAAGTTCAAAAGAATACAAGCAAGTAGAATGGTTAGATCAGTTATTATTTTTTCATTGATGTCTAGCAATTGATGTCTGGTTTATATTAAGTTGCCATATCAATCAGAGAGGAACTTAATTAGGCAGATAATAAAGATCAGAAAATGATGAGGAACTATTGGTATAAAATTTTTTAATTAACATTTGATGTTGTTATGTCGATATAACAGAAAGGTCAAGTTAGTATAACAGAAAGTTCAAGTTGGTAGGGAACAACCTAGCTAGTGAGAAGTGAAGTGTTAGTAGGTCGAGAAAAGAAAAGACAACCACCAAGGAAAGTTGACAACCAAGCAAGGTCATTTATGGAGCAAGGTTGGTAACCAAACAAATTCAAACACTGAATGAATATAGTCACTGAGTCACCTAGAAAAAAATAGAGTCTGAGTAGAGATTGGATTCAAGGATGAGAAAAAATTTAATGCGTAGGCATAAAGATCAAGAAGATGCTAAGGATGAAGGCAGAGTTTTTTACAAGATCTACGGTCATGAAAATTCAATTTCAAAATGCGAGATGTATATTAAGAGGAAAAAAGATAGTTGTGAGTTCCAAGAAAAGTGTAAGTCACGAGGCAAGGTTAACTGCCTAACCGAGTTGTAAATACATTATATCAGTTCATTTGAGATGATCTGACATCTGAGCACAATTGAAGGGAAACCTAATCATTAGGATTAAAAAGAAAAATAGAGGCCTATATAAATATTAATTTGTATGTTTATACAGAGATGTTGGTGAATTGAATAGTTGAAGAGCTACTGAGCAGAGTAGTGAAAGAGTTGGAGAACCAGTCCAGAGGAGAGACTGATGAGTTTTTGATGCCAGTAAGTTTCAAAGAGAAAACAAGAGATCTGATCAAGCAAAGGATAGTTGAAAATCATAGGTCAAATTAGTACAATTTTTCTTACTAATATTTGTAAGAGAAAATCTCTTAACTGACTGGACCTAACAAGTCTTTTTTTTAAATCCTTGTGAGAGGTAACATTCTAGGATGAATGTTTAATTCCTCTTACCAAGCCACTCCTAACAGGGTGAAGATCTTAATAGTTCTAAGGTAAATCTCATAACAGGGTCACATATAACAAATGTGCATTATAATCTTTAACCGGATTGGCTCTTAACCGAGCATAATTTAGAAGAGTATTTCTTTTTATTGGTGACAATTCCCATGGAGGTTTTTCCCAAATTGGGTTTCCTTGTTAAATATGGTGTTACATTTGATGCTTGATAACTTTGAATGTTATTTTCTTATGTTATATTTTGTTTATCAAGTTTATGAAGTTTTTACAAGTTTCAATTGTTTTTGTCATTTGAGTCACCGAGTTGAATCAGGGGTTTAGTTTTAAAGTGTTAAGTGTCAATATTTTTTGATTCACCCCCCTCTTAGTAAACCATCATTAGTAGGGTAAACTAACAACTCTATCATGGTCATCTTGTTTTTCCCTTCCTCATCTTCAATTTCCTAATTATTATTTAAAGCATTCTCTTCTTCCTTTGAAATCTCCATATCTTCATTTTTGGAATTCTTCAGTCTCCTTTGATTCTATGTTCTCTTTTTAAAATTCCACCTATTCTTCCTCCCACTCCTATTCTTATTCATATACTTCCTCTTTACTATCCTCCTCTAACATAGGGTCGTCCTTTTCCTGGGATGTATCATTTTCATCACCCTCATAAAATTATCTCTTTACCTTTATTTTGTGGGACTGAGGTTTCCTTAGCTAGCTTGACATATCTCTATCCCCATGATTGTGACCCCACATTCTCTTTTTTTGGTTCTTTTCCTTTTGTCCATTTTTGCTTCTTGTTGTGTTCAATTATGGTAATAGTGATCCATTTCTTAAGAGATGCCTTCTAGGTTTTCTTTCTAGAAAACTTGATAAATCAATAAGGTTTTTGTGTTTCTTAGGGGTAACGGTGAGAAAATCATTAACTTGAGGGGAAGGGTGGAGAATATTCTTGGATTTAGGGTCTTTTTTAATAGAAGATCTACCTTTCTCCAACCTTCTAGGAGCATTCTCAATACACTACATTGTTAGAGGAGGAGGGGAATGGGGTTGATTTCACTAGTAAAAATGAAAAGGTTTTTCATGTAGGTCTAGGGATAAAGCATGTTTATACAAGGCCATTATCAAGCCTTGGTGAAGTGGAGGGGAGGCTCCCTTTGTAATGCTTTGTTGCAAAGAGGAAAATAGGAAGAAGGGTACATTAATTTGACCCCTATGACTAACATGCTTTAGTATCCCCTTGGAAAGTCATAACCATGGAAATCGTGTATATACCCTCAAGTGTAAAGTATCTCATGATATGCAAGATAACCAGAGAATAAGGAGGAGGGAGGTTCAAAAAATCATACCCATTGTGTAACCTTTCAAGCTGCACATCATCTTTTGGAGGAATTTTCTAATGAAGATTTGGTAGTTTTTTTAGCTCTTCTTTGAAATGCACATGTATGTGTTAATCTCTAAGTTCTGTTGATGATTAGTGACCAACACTTATTCATTCACTTAGGAAATTTTAGTAGGCTATCACTATGGCTGAGCTAAAACTATACATTGTCGAGTCGAGTTACATTGCCAAGCCGAGTAGGATACAAAGATGTTAAGTGTCGAGAGATAGAGAAGTCAAGTGCCAAGCAGAATAGTTTTTGTATACATGTCTGGAATGATACAAACTTTGAGTATAAATGATCTGGCTGACTTGTATAAGCTCTTTGGGCCAAATTGTGTATGCATTTAATATTCTTCTATGGAGTTAGTTATGCATTTTATTGTTTTATCCTATGCATGAACATTAATTGTAATACCATCAAGGTATGGGTATTAGATCTTGATTGTTGATCTAGATCTCACTATGAGACTTGAATAGGTATATTAGATTGCTTCTAAACCCTATTTTAAAAGTGTGTAAGGAGAGCAGATGAAGTGTGGTGACTGCATTTTTTTTGAAGTGAAATGCACAAAGGGTTATTTTGTTAAGCAGAGATCAAGCAGAGTGACAACACAGTGAACAACAGAGTAAAGATTATATCATATTATGAGATCTTAGAAGGTACTGGAAAGAGGAGATATGTCATTAGCATCAAAGTGCATAATGAAGGATCAATACTTGAGACATTCTAATCATTGTATCAGGTGAAAATCTCTTAACAGAGTGGTTCTAGCAGACCTTTCTTTATCTCCTAACATAGTGCTTACTTTATTGTATGTTAAAATCCTTTCACAGGGTAGATTGTAATGATCTTAAGCTCTTAACTAAGCAGACCTTTAACAGGGTAGATAACATTTTGTAATCAACATTTGTAACCTTAATAGGTACACTTTATTACTGCAGTAGTGGAGAATTTTTGTGGGTGTCATCCCCACCCCAGTTTTACCTATTTGGGTTTTTGGGTTACCAAGTTATTGTGTTATGTGTTATTTATTTCATTGTGTGGATGCTATTTAAGATTACATTAGATTCATATATGTATGAATGTGGATTAGTTTGTTTTAAGTGTTTAAATTTGAAGATCTAATTCACCCCCCTCTCAGTATCTTGCTTTCCCATTATTGTATTTCCAAAAATTGGTATCAGATCTCAGTTCTCTAAAAAGGTCATAATCAGCGTGAGAATATAGATCTTGAGATGGAGATCTACAAGATGGGTAAATTCATTGAGAATCAAAAGATTGATATTCAGCTAGCACTACAATAGCTTGAGACTGCAAGACAAGAATTAAAGAAGTCCTTGACTGCAAGGAAAGATCTGGCCAAACTAATGAATGACACTCATTATCAGGAAGAGGACACCACAAATCTATTTCAGAATGGAGATTCTACTAAGAGTGATGCAGTAATTGCAGATCTACTGAAAAAGAATAGTGCACTATGTGAAGAAGTCAAAAACTTGAAAAAGGAACAAGAAGCCCAATCAATAAGAATGTGTGAAGTTATTGAACAGAAAAAGAAAGCCAAAGATGACAAGGCTATGGTAGAAGAAGACAAAAGAATGATGACTACCAGACTTGATGAAAGAACACATGATGTACAAACTATGACAGTAAATCAAGTAGACATGGAAAATCAACTACTACTTGTGAATCAAGAGATCAGTAGGAAAGACTTGGAGATTGTAAATATTAGATCTGAGAACAGTCAATTGAAAGATGAATTGAGATCTAAGAAAGAAATTAATAATAGAGTGAATGATCTGAGTGCAGCTACGAGCTAGTTTGAACAACTGGTGGAAGCATCAAGAAGACCTAAAGATTCTTCTGGATTAGGTCACACTAAACAACATACAACCACTAAAGAGGGAGAATCATCTAAGACAAGTGAAAGAAGGTATGAAAATCCAAGAAACAACAAACCTATTTGTCATCACTGTGGGAAACTAGGTCATACAACAAACATTTGCCGAAGCAAGAATGGTAAGTCCAATCTAAAAACTAATTTTAATGGTTACTACTTTAACTGTAATAAGTTTAGACATCAAACACGTGAATGTAAGACAAAGGCAAGAAAAATGCCTAGACTCAATGGTAATTGCTATAACTATCACAAATATGGTCATAGAGCACAAGATTGCAGATCTAAAGGTAAACAACAATGGACATCAAAGGTACAAGACAAAATCACCAAGAAAAGGCAATACTTACAATTGGGATTACAATACATGGCATAGTTGTCATTACTGTGGTGAGTATGGACATGTTCCAGAAAACTACATAAGGACACATTTCAGAGGAAATTCTAAAATTTGGATGAATGGAAGCCTAGTTTGTCACAGTTGTCTGAAAATTGGACATATAAGAAAATATTGCAAGACTAGAGTACCTGCTCCTACAGTTGAGAAAATTAGAGCACAGATGAACAAGACATGGGTTAAGAAGTCTGAACCATGCAGTAGTGAAGCTAGTAAAGCCAAGGTCACCCAATCCAATGGATTAGGTGATCACATCATCACTAACTAAGAAAAAGAGGTATGTAAGGAACTGTATCTAAAATTCTTATCTCACATCAGTTCCTAACATGAAATATACAAAAGTCCATATTTTCATATGTTAAGATGCACCAGGACATTTTTTTTTTTGAAGACAAATGTCGAGTTGAGCCAATTGCACTATAGGTGCCAAGCACCAATCATAGACACTAAGGCCGAGTTCTTTAGTGAGTGTCGAGTTTTGTTGGCCGAGTAAAATTTTGTGAAGGTTGAGTGTAGTAAGACGAATGGGATGCAAGTTGTGTTAAAGCTGAGGACAGTTGGCTTGCACTAACTCAATGGGCATAACATTAATTTCTTACCTACCTTGACCTTTCAAAGTCTATAAAGGATGAACAGTTGACACTTCATTTTTACCTTGCAATTTTTACTGTTTACAGAGTGATTGAAGTAATTTGTAGAATTGATCTTAACAAAGTTAGCATAAAATATTTCATCAGTGTTCCGTCGGCAATCCTAAAGTGAATAGTGAAAAGAGCTACTTGCCGAGGTACTCTATTTTTCATCTCTTGAACCCTAATTTCAAAATTATGGTTGCAAGTTCTTCTGCACTAGCTAAGAATATGGAGGCAGAACCAGAGCAAATTCAGTTTGTACAGAGTGATGAATGTGAACCTCTCCACTTTTGAGTCATTCCTGAAAGTGTGATTCAAAGTTATTTAATGGGAGCCCTCTCATCCATTCCACCCAAGGTACTCATGATTCATGATGTTCGATCATGTTATATGGTTAAGATTGGTGAAGGAGGTGATAGTGAATTGAGGAGATCCTACAGAAAATTGTGTGACAATGGAGTTCTAAAAGTAGAATTCAAACACTTATCCGACAAAGGGTTAACTCATGCCCTAGATTTTCCACAAGGTTTTAAAGATGAATGGATTAAGGTTATCCTTAGCCAAGTTCATGACATGTGTATGTGGTTGGATAATGGACCAATCAAGATCACCAAAAGCATGATTCATCAAGTGACTAGATATCCTGTAGTGAATGGAAAATGGACCATGAGGGATAACAGCAAAGAATAAATTACACTGAACACTGGAGCCATATGGAACAATAGAGGTATGACTATCTCTACAATTACAGACCTAGAACTTGATTTTGGAGTAAGGGTAATAGCACATAAGTTCTATCAGTCAAGCAGATTGGATAGTGTTCCTTATACAGTTGTTGATCAGGCATGGAAAATTGTAAAGAAGAATCACACATATGATCTTTTTGAGCTATAGCAGACACAATTAGCTGAGAACCTAGCATCAATTAGAAAGGCTAAGAGCTCATCGTGTAAGTTTGGTTCTTTACTAGTCTGTATATTTTTCTACATTCAGGATACATTTCCTACATTGGGAAATATTGTATGGAAAAAGGATAGACCCATAATAGTTCAAATTAGTGAATGTATTGAGAAACTAGGAAGTAATTTCAATAGCATTATGGGGAGATATTTTGTAGAATTCAAGAAGAGAATGAGATTAAGGACTAGAATTCCTAAGTCACTAGTTGAGAAGCACTATGAAGAAATCTATTTTCTAGTTGATACAGATAATACTTATATCCAGGCAGTGACTCCTAGGATAACATGATTAGAACCATTTCCATATGAAATTAACATTGATGAAGCATCAGCTACCATCATTACACTCCTAGATGAGGCAATTGATACTACAGTGGAAATATTTGGAAACTTTGATGAAGCCAAAGATAAAATTTCTAGAAGCTTGAATGAGGGAACTATGGAAAGGAAAAGAAAGAAGATTGTGAAAAATCTAAAGAAAATGGTTGGTTTAGGTAGTGATGAAGAACCTGAGGATGCAAATTTAGGCCTGACCACTGGAAAAGGTGAGGATATTTCTACAGAGGAGGAAGTGAGTGCATCAAAAGAGGTTACTAAGAAAGCTAAGGGCAAAAGAACACCAATTGTCATAGTAACCAAGCTGAGCAAAGCTAAACCCAAGGTTACACCTCTTGCAGCTAATCGTCCAAGGACTAGAGCATCTACTATTACTTCTCCAGTAGAAGTACAAACTAAAGTATATGGTAAGAGGAAAGTTGCAGAAATTAGTTCTGGAAAGGAAGAAAAGGTTGCTCCTAAGGCTGAGCTGAGTAAGCCAGTAAAGAGACCAAGAAGGAGATTAAATTTGGGGACAGATAGTGATGATGAAAAGACAGAAACTAATGAACCCAGTAACATACGTACAACACAATTCAAGAAACTAGCTAGTATTGATGAGGTATGTGACACTTTGAGGAATTCAGTAGGGTTAGAAACTTTTAAGTTCATTAAGTATGAAAAGTTGAAAACTATAGATAGGCACAAAGTATAGGAAGCACTCTTGGATATGATGAGTACTTTCAAATTAACTCCTACAAAGATAGGAAATCATGTGCCCAATGAACTTTATGATTTTATGTCAAGCAAATGGGAATTTGCACTTGCCACAGAAAGACAGATCAGGGAAGGAACTCTAGCCCAGGTAATACCTGAGCTAACCTCAAAAAAAAGAGCCAAATTCATTGAGGAATACAAGAGTAGGTTTGTTCCTAAACTCAGAGGCTATGTTATTCTGAAAAATGATATTAAAGGTGTAGTACAGCAAAGCACAAGGATCTGGATGGAAATCTTTGGACTAGTCATTCCAAAAGATAAGAAATCTGGTGAGGGGACATCTAAGCAAAAGGAAAAAGAAGTTGAAATGAAGACTACCCCTAAACCACAGATAACTCAAGATCAAATTGCCATAGAATAAGACAAAACCAAAGATGCATAAGACTCAACTAATTCTATTGGTCTGACTGTTGAAAGCCCTATTGATTTTATAATTGATGATCCAAGCAATTTGAATGCCAAGGAACAAGAGATGCAGAGTGGTAAGGACATTGATTCACCTATTAAGGCAATTGATACTGAAGAAGGGAAGACCATAGCATCTGATGAAATAATTGAAGTTGTCAATGATCATAAAAGTGAAGAGAAATAGCAAGCAAATGAACAAGAGGTAACTTCATAGAACCCACCTATTTTAGAGGTTGTGAAAATACTTTTAGATAGTGGAGTAGTGATAATGGATACTATTGATAAGCCTAAAGAAGAAGAGGCAATGCAAGTGTTGGTTGATCTACCACACTCTGCATCATCCACTCCTACAAGTCCTAAAACTAGTGGTATGCCCAATCCATAGAAAATACTAATAGAATTAAAAGAGGCATTGGATATTGACACTGTCAAAGGAAAAGATATTATGCTGCCGAGCATAAGTTCTCCAGAGGTGAAGAAAAAGAAAATCTTGAAGAAGAGGTCTCAGATTCTAGATGTAACATTAGATGAAGTCATTGTGATTCCAAAATGGGATCCCAATGAGTTATCTTCTGAACAAATAGGGACTCTTCAAGAATTACTTAAGAGGAAGAAGAGAGAAGAAGAGATGAAGATAGAACAAAAGCAAAAGCAGGTGTTGCATGACATCAAAGACATATTTGTAAAGGCTTTTGACTTAGAGGATGAAATGCCCCAAGCTCCAATTATTGATCAGCTTGTCAACATCATATAGAAGGTAACTAATGAGGACATAGATAGCAATGAAAAACTTCTACAATGGTCCAGGAGAAGATTTGAGAGAAAATTTCTAGAGAAAATCTCATAAGAGATTGCAACAAAACATGTTGAACTTTCTATTCTTGTAGAAACTTTAGAGAAAGTTACAGCCAATGTTTATTCTTTGTACAAAAAATTATGTGATGTTGAATTTTTCATAAAGGATAATCTACAGCTTGTTGAGAAATTACAGTTAGATTTAAGATCAACTGACACTACTTTTGGTAAAGATACTACCTCTAGTTCTTTACATCTTAATAAGTTGATAAATGCACAACAGAGAATAGCCGAGCTTATGGCTGAAGATGGTCGAATAAGGGAAAAATTGATAACTATTTAGACAAGCCTGTTGCCTCACTTGGAGGTAATATAGAAGGAACTTTCAATTGCAAAGGAGTTATCACAGAGCAATGCAAATCTATCAACTGCAGAAATTTTAGTGAGTCTAGCTGCCGAGCTAGAAATCAAATTGGAAGTTATGAAGATTGTTAAGGAAAGTTGGGATACTACATTTGAATCCACCTTGCAGCTTCATAAATAATTTTTGGATAAATACAACTTAACCCCACCAAAACAAGGGGGAAGTTGGTAAGGAAGTATGAAAGGATATAGTATTTTACATCAGTACAGTACAAGTACACTTGTATATAATTTTTGAAGGCATGTAAATTTTTTGGATTATTTTTGAGTATATTCCTAGGGGGAGTACTTAGTGTACCTAGGAAATATTTTGATGAAATGAACGGAAGCAATGATAAGTGTTTTTGCCACTAATATCAAAGGGGGAGATTGTTAATCTCTAAGTTTTGTTGATGATTAGTGACCAACACTTAGTCATTCATTTAGGCAGTTTTAGTTGGCTATCACTATGGCCGAGCTAAAACTATACATTGTCGAGCTGAGTTACATTGCCGAGCCGAGTAGGATACAGAGATGTTAAGTGCCGAGCGACAAAGAGGTCAAGTACCAAGCAGAACAGTTTTTGTATACATGTATGGAATGATACAAACATTGAGGATAAATGATCTGGCCAACTTGTATAAGCTTTTTGGGATGACTTATGTATGCATTTAATATTCTTCTACGGAGTTAGTTATGCATTTTATTGTTTTATCCTATCCATGAACATTAATTGTAATACCATCAAGGTATGGGTATTAGATCTTGATCGTTGATCTAGATCTCACTATGAGACTTGAACATGTATATTAGATTGCTTCTAAACCCTATTTTAAAAGTGTGTAAGGAGAGCAGACGAAGTGTGGTGACTACATTTTTTTTGAAGTGAAATGCACAGAGGGTTATTTTGTTAAGAAGCAGAGATCAAGCAGAGTGACAACATAGTGAACAGCAGAGAAAAGATTATATCAGATTATGAGATCTTAGAAGGTACTGGAAAGAGGAGATCTGTCATCAACATCATAGTGCATAACAAAGGATCAATACTTGAGACATTCTAATCATTGTATCAGGTGAAAATCTCTTAACAGAGTGGTTCTAGTAGACCTTTCTTTATCTCCTAACAGATTGCATACTTCATTGTAAGTTCAAATCCTTTCACAAGGTAGATTGTAATGATCTTAAGCTCTTAACCGGGCAGACCTTTAACAGGGTAGATTACATTTTGTAATCAACATTTGTAACCTTAACAAGTACACTTTATTACTGCAGTAGTGGAGAATTTTGTGGGTGTCATCCCCACCCCAATTTTACCTATTTGGGTTTCTGGGTTACCAAATTATTGTGTTATGTGTTATTTATTTTATTGTGTGGATGTTATCTGAGATTACATTAGATTCATATATGTATGAGTGTGGATCAGTTTGTTTTAAGTGTTTAAATTTGAAGATCTGATTCACCCCCCCCCCCCCACNTTGAAGATCTGATTCCCCCCCCCCCCCCCACCTCTTAGTATCTTGCTTTCCCATTATTGTATTTCCAACAGTATGTGTTCTCCAAACCCATATATTTTACTATCATTTATGGAGAAAACACAAACTACAACTAACCCACCATTACCATTCCCTTAGACCAAGAATTTATAAACTTGGAAGTAAGGGAATCATTGTATCCCTAAATAGCCTTAAAGAAAGGGGTCAAACTAGATTGAACAAATAGGTCCCATAATTCAATATTATTCTTAAGATATTTCCAATTCATTGGTTTAGAGAACTTGTGAGGGCCACCCATATCCATAATTTATTGAATAATTTAATAAGAATGACTATAAATTTTCTCTACACTAGTATTACAAATATTTTCACTTTCTCTAAAATAATGCTTTAAGAGGGGGGATTAATATCAATATTTATTTTATGGTAAATGTCATTATGATCATCCTTTATGAAGTGTTATTAACCATAGCTAATAAATCTTTCCCAAAAATTTAAACTCAAAAATATCCATCTTCATCCTTCCTATGTGAACAAAGTAAAGGAAATCCTATAGGAGGTAGGACAATTACTTGTAAAAGTGTCCAAGTTTACATCTTTTACAAAAGATCTGGAGAAGAAGAGAGAGGAAGCTCAACCATGAGCTTAATGCTTTGGTTGAAAATTTTGACCCCCTAACAATTTCAGCTTCAAAATACAATGCTAAGGTCAAAATGATTACACACACAATGAAGTAGTTGCAAGAAGAGAAAGATAAAAGAATTATCACACTTATGGGGTTGCATACCTACTTAGCTCCCACCACAGATCTTATGCAATAGAATGTGAGAGATGCAGAAACCACACCAAGTCTACCAGAGGTTAGTAATTTGAATGATATGGAGGGGTTAGCATCAAAAATACATGGGAAGATTCTATTTATAGAGAACTTACCAGTGTCATGGGATAATTCATTGGATTCAACAAAGAGAAACTTCAAGGATGTCTTTGACAGAATGTAATTCTAGTGATCATTTGTCATTGTTGACGGAAAGGTGATATATATGCGTATGAATAGAGAAAGAGAGAGTATGAGTATAGTAAGGGGAAGTATGAGTTTAATGAGTCAAAGTATGTATGGGTACATTGTAGGTCAATACTTAGAGAGTTATGCATGGTAGAGTTTTGAGTTTATAAAAAGTTTTTTCCATCAATGTCAAAGGGGGAGATTATTGGCATTATGGTAGTTTTTGGAGGAGATATGAAGAAAATTCATAAGAAGATACATAATTTATTGTCATTAATGGCCACATGATCAATTAATATGATTGGAGCCTCTGATAAGATCCATACATGATCGGTAAAGGGAGAAACAACTAACTGTATTGACCGGTGTATAGGAGGTGTATAGGAAGAACAATTTCAGTCAGTTAAATTGGTAGTTATCAAGTTATAGAGAAAATCAAATGATGCAATCTTAGAGGATACATTCATATGGTATCAGTAATCCATGGTTCTAGCCGCTAATTCTATGTTTTGAGTGAATAATGTTTTTGATGTGGAAAACATTGTACCTATTGGGTCACTAGTCATAATTTCATGATAATTCAGTTAAGGCAATAGATCTAAGGTCGACTATTATTTATGAAATGGATATTACATTTGGGGATGATGTATTAGGTATGATTGACATTGATTTTGAGGAGGTTGGTAAATATTTTGTGCCGACTTTGATGGAAGTTTTTTAGGTCTTAAGCCACTTAAAAACACAATATATAAGGATATCTAAATCATGTGATTTAGGGTTGTGATCATATTTTTCAATGCAGTGATCAGAGATTGAAGAAGAAGAGATCACTATAGTGTCAGAAAGAAAAGGAGCAGAGATGATCTAATAGGCAAGAAATGTCATTCTACATATCATTATTGTTTTTATTTCCTAACACTTGCAGTAGGTTAAATCCCTTAACAATGTAGATCCTAAAAAATATTTATTGTAAATCCTTTAATAGGGTAACTTCTTAATTGAATGTTGAAATCCTCCAGAGGTAGACTCTAACAAGTCTTTTGGTACTTCTAACAAGGTACTATTCACTTTTAATAGGGTGAACCCTAGAAAGGGTATTGTAGCTCCTAACAGGAGAAACACATTTTACTGCAGTAAGGTGATTTGTGGGTGTCATCTCCACTATGGTTTTTTCCCCTCTAAAAAGGGTTTCCACATCAAAAATATATATGTCATGTGTGATGATTTTATGGATTCTTGATGTTGTTTACTTATTTTATTAGTTGCATGTTTCATTAGTTGGAATTTTTTGATTAGCTTTATTAGACTGGTGGTGAAATTTCTTAAAGACTTGTCTATACTGATTCACCCCCCCCCNTTCCCCCCCCCCCCCCCTCTCAATGCTTGTGCATACTAACAAAGATGACACCATTTTACAAATTTGAATCCTTTTTTATCCAAATTATCAATAGTCAGGATATTATTGTGAGCAAAAGCCCACCAAAAGTAGTTTATTTTAGGAATAAGTTTAGGATTACATACCTTTCTCCAATCCAAACTTTTCTATTTAAATAAAGGAAGTTCAAGAAGAGAGTAGACCAACATTACATATAAGTCCCTAGATGGGTTTGCCTTGAAAACCCAATATGTTGGAATAATGTTAGAGATTGTGCATAGATGTGTTGATATTGATGTTTTCTCATTGATGTCAACATATTCCTGCTATTGGCGATAGTGATCCTAGTATGTTCAGTGAAGAGATTTGATCGGTGTGGTTACTATATTGAAGATCTGATGTTATGAAGCTATATCTATGTTTAGGGATGTTTATACTTGATCTCAGTCAAGTTACAGAAGATTTTGTGTTGATTCAACAGATTTATGTTGGATTTATCAGAGATAGATATTTTGGTTATTGTGCAGTGCATTGGTGGTTCGTGACATGGCTTAATGGCTTCACGTGCTTGTATAAGTCAAGTGGTTGCATCGGGTATTAATAGGTCAATATTTTGGTACAATGTTAGAAAACAATTAGTATTAAAGCCAAGGTCACAAGCTCAAACCCCATTCTTACGCTTGGGGGGGATTGTTGCAAGGTGTGTGCCCTTGGTCCTAACAATTGGTATTAGAGCTAAGTCCTCTTTTTAAGCTTGATTACTTGAGGAGATCCTGATGGCAGATTTTAAGAAGGATAGTATGATTTTTTAATCTACAAACTATGCTATATAGAAGGGATAGATGATTACACATTTGAGAGGTATTGGTAAAGAGTGTCAGGATTTCACTAAGGTTTCTTAAATCCTTCTTGTTGATCTTTCAGTTGTGACACATGATGAGAAGAATAAATTTGAATACAATATCAAAGACAAAGAAGCCTTCTTGAGTGCCTTGTCAAATGTTGAGTATATAAATGTTATGAAATTGGATAGTGTACATGAGATATGGAAAAAAATAGAAACTCTATGTGAAGGAGATTCATGTGTGAAGCGAGAAAAGTTACAAAGTTTGAAAGGGAAATATGAAGCATTGAAGATGAGTGAAGATGAAAATATTACCTCCTATGTACAAAAGATCACCAAACTTGTTAGTGGAATTAGATGTGCTATAGAAAATTGGATGAGATGAAATTATGTCTAAGATCCTGAGATCCTTTCCTCCTACTTACAATCACAAAGTCATTGCTATTGAATAAATTAGAACTGTGGCAACCGTGACAAGAGACACCTTAGTTGGTAAGTTATTTACTTTTGAAATGAGATCTACTTTTGAAATGAGATAATTTGGTGATAGTCTTCCTAAATTTGAATCATCATTTAAAGATACTATTTCTAAGAATAAGCAAATTTATGACCCTGGAGAAAGTTCATCTAAGATTTTTAGATATGCTAAGGAATGGGAACAAATTAAGAAATAAGAAAGAGAGCTTGAAGCCCTAATTTCAAAGAGACTACCTATGGGAGCTAGTAAGTATGAAGGAAAAATTCCTTTGAAATGTTTTCCATGCAATATGATTGGTCAGATTGGTTCTATATTTCCTAACAAAGAGCCTAAGTACAAGCCTAAGAAGTTAAACCCTAAATATCAGAAAAAGTGTTACTATGATGTTGATGAAGGACTAGCTGATGATGAATCTGAGAAGAGAGAAGATGAAATTATGTTCATTTTTATCAGAGATGAAAATCCTAATTAAGAGAGAGCCTTGGTTTCACATGTGGATAAGAGGGATGACTGGGTTATTGGAAGTGTATGTTCACATCACATGACCAAAGAAAAAAAAAAATTGTGAAGCTTGAACATTTTGATGGTGGAGTTGTTAGATTCGGTAACAATGCCCCTTGTCTGATCAAAGGAAGAGGTCCCATTATACTTGATGGTAAGAGCAATAATGATGATGTTTTATATGTTGAAGGATTAAGGCATAACCTTTTAAGTGTTGGATATCTATTTGATAAGGGTTACCACTTGGAATTCAAGAATGGGATGTGTAAGATCATTAGAAGCACTAGAATTAAAATTGCATCAGGTACAAATACCAAAGGTAATGTATTTCATTTGAACAATTTAGAGAATAGATGTCTGATTGGTAAGATTGATGACAACTGGTTGTGGCACAAGAGATTTTGTCATGTAAACTTTGATAATATTATAAATATAAACACCACAAATACAGTGAGATATTTTCCTAAATTGTTGAAGCCTACTAATACGATGTGTAAGGAATATCAATCAGGTAAGCTAACTAAATCTACTTTAAAAAGTAAGACATATTCTTCAAGTTGATTGTTAGATTTGGTGCATACTAATTTATGTGGTCCTACTAGACCTAGAAGTTATTATGGAGATAGATACTTTATCTTATTCATTGATGATTATTCAAGGATGATGTGGGTTGCATTTTTGAAAGATAAATCTGATGCATTTGATAAATTCAAAATTTTCAGATTTATTATTAAGACTGAAACATGTATGAAACTGAAATGTCTAAGATCTGATAGAGGTGGAGAGTTCACATCTAGAGAGTTTAATGCATATTGTGAAGAGCGTGGAATAAAGAGACAAATTTCTACTCCATGAACCCCATAATATAATGATATTATAGAGAGAATGAATAGAAAAATTCTTGATACTCTGACGACTATGATGATTGAAGGAAATGCACCAGAGATCTATTTGAGAGAAGTTGTTAGCACTGTAGTTTATGTATTGAACCAAGTTAAAATAAAGCATGGTACTAGTAAGACACCTTATGGACTTTGGTATGTTCATATTCCTACATTGAAGTATTTTATAATCTTTGGAAGAAATTGTTACATTAAGAGAGATGAAGATATAGGGAAATTTGATCCTAGAAGTGATGAAGGAATCTTTCGTGGTTATTCTACAAAAAGAAAAGCATACAAATGTTATAATCATAGGTTTAGAAAGATAATTGAAAGTGCTAATGTGAAAGTGGATAAAAGTTATTAGAAACCTATTAGATCTTGTAGTTATGAATCATATGGTAAAGAAAAAAGTCAGACTGAGCAAGTGCAAAATCAGAATAAGAATGCATCGGTGGAGCAAAATGAAGAATTTACAAATGAGGATGAGTTGGGAACACAAGATTTAGCTACAAATGTACATCCAAAGACTCCAAGATATGTAAGGTTAAATAATTCAAAGAATTAGATTATTGGTGATAGAAATAAAGGTGTTCATACTAGAGGAAGAATTGCTAGGAATGAAATTTGTTTATTTTCTAAGATTGAGCCTAAGGATTTTGATGAAGCGTGAAAAAATGAAAGTTGGATTAAAGCTATAGAAGAAGAGTTGGAAAAAATTGTGAAAAATAAGACATGGATTCTTGTTCTCGGACCCATGGACAAGAATGTGATCAGTACTAAATGGGTATTCAAAAAAAAATTGAATGAAGATGATGAAGTGGTTCAAAAAAATCCAGACATGTTTGTAAAGGATATTCATAGATGGAAGACATTGATTTTGAGGATATCTTTGCTCTTGCTGCTATAATTGAAGTTGTTAGAATTTTTCTTGCATATGATACTTACAAAAATTTCAAGGTATATCAGATGGATGTTAAGTCTGCATTTTGAATGGAGAATTGGAAGATGTCTAAATTGAGAAGCCTGATGGTTTTCCTTTGACTGATTAAGATGACATGGTTTATTGAATGAAGAAAGCATTTTATGAATTGAAACAAGCCCCTATAACCTAGTATTCAAGGTTAGACAGGTATTTAGTGAAGAGTGGTTCCACTAAAGGTACTGCTGATAGTAACTTATACTTCAAAGTTGATCATGATAAAATGTTGATTGTTGAAGTCTTTGTGGGTGATATCATTTTTGGTGGAAATGACAAGTTGAGCAAAGAGTTTATTGATGAAATGTAGAATGAATTTGAGATGTCTATGATAGGTGAGATGAAATTATTTCTTGGCCTACAAATTAAACAAATAGATAAAGGTATTTTTATTTCTCAGTCTAAGTATGTGAAAGAGTTGTTGAAGAAATATGGTATGGATGATTCAAAACCTATTGGTACTCCTATGATTACTGGTTGAAAAATGAAAAATATTGATGATACACCTAAAGAACATCAAACAAGATACAAATCAATGATCGGTCGCTTATTATGCTTGACACAAACTAGACCATATCTTATGCATGTTGTTTGTATTGTTGCTAGATTTCAAGTAGAACCGAAGGAATCACATGTTGTTGTTGTTAAAAGGATATTTGGGTACTTGAATGGAACAATTGATTATGTCTTATGGTATGGTAAAGATGATGATTTCAAATTGAGTGCATTTACTGATGTAGATTGGGAAGGTAATGTGGATGATAGGAAGAGCACAAGTGGTGGATCATTCTTTTTTGCTAAGAGATTAGTTTTATGGGAAAGTAAGAAACAAAATTGTATATCACAATCTACTATTGAAGATGAATATGTTTCTGCTACTATTATTTGTACACAAATAATATGGATGAAACAAATTTGAAAGATATTAGAGTGGGTATTGATGAGCCTATTTCTATCTATTGTGTCAACTCAAGTTCTATCAATATTTCTAAGAATCATGTGTTGCATTCAAAGACAAAGCATGTCTCTATCAAATATCATTTCTTGAGAGATAAATTCAGTGAGAAAGAAGTCATATTGGAGTATGTGTCTACAAAAGGTAAGGTTGTAGATATATACATGAAGCCTTTGCCAAATTATACTTTTGAGTATCTCCGAGGTAAGCTTGGGGTTATTTCCCCTCCTGATCAGAGCTAGATATGCATTAATTTGCATCACTCCAATGTGCCTAAAGATTATCATTCTTTTGGATTGATTTTTTTGGTGGCTAATCTATAGAGGGAGTAGTGAGGAATGAATGATTAATGAGTTATGTTATTCATTTTTGGGAAAGAGATGCATATTCAGTCTTGAGAGAGATGTTTGTTCAAATTTTTTGCCTCTATGACTTAGTGCATACATGTACCTTTTTCATTGATGTCAAAGGAGGAGAAGTAGTAATTTGAAAAATGACATATATGGGGAGATTGTCAGAAGTTTTTTTATTTGTTAGAAAGACTCTAAAATATATTATGGATATTGTTGGTAATATTGTTGATATTGTTTCTTTGTACATTGATTTAGTTTTTCAAAACACATGTTTCCATCAATGCCAAAGGGGGAAATTGTTAGAAGAATAACATATTTTTGTATATATGTGTTGACATTGATGTTTGATCATTGATGTCAACATATTCCTACTATTGGTGACAGTGTTCCTTCTATGTTGAATGAAAATATTTGATTAGTGTGGTTACTACATTGAAGATCTAATGTCGTGAAGCTAAAATTATGGTTAGGGATGTATGTACTTGATCTTGGTCAAGTTATAGAGGATTTCATGTTGATTCAAGAGACATATGTTGGATTTATCAAAGACATATATTTTGGTTGTTCAAGAAGTGAGAGTGTTTTAGTAGTTGGATCGGTGTGGATTGGTTATGCAATATCTTGGTTGCTAACTTGGTGGTGAGTTCAGGACATGGACATGTGTCCTCAGCTCGAGTAGTTCATGATTTGGATTATGGAAAGCTAATTTTATTTTATGACAGAGGTTGTAGTTTAGTGTTCATGATGAACAATGTAGAGATGAGTATGGATTCTGAGGTAGAGATGTTATTGTTGATGTCTTGGAATTTCATGTTGCTTGTTGATGTTTTTAGATTATGGCCTATTCATGTTGGTGGATCGCATTGGCTTATGTGATCAGATTTGATAATTTCTCATGTGGTGTTTTGATGTTCTTAATTTGTCTTGGTCGAATTGCTGGCATAGCGTGTTGTGAAGGATTGTGGCGTGATTTATGGATCTAGAGCATGTTTGAGGATGTTCTTATGGATCATTTCTATGTCTTAGAAAACATTCAATGGATCACATTGTGTATTGAGATGTAATGAATAAATATTTTGTAATTAGGTCTCTGACCGACTTAGTAGAGATAAATTTATGTAATGTGTATAAATATGTAATCATTTTTTATTGTGAAAGGATAGAGAGGAGAAGGGATGTTGTGCAAATAAGTATGAGTGGAAACTAAAATTGAGGCAAAGATCTATACTACATTAGAACTGTATTGGCATATCAGAGATGGTTTTTGTCATCTCGTAATCTATGGACAGTTTGCCCACTATGATTTGTAATTAGAGATTATTGTAAGAAATTTATCCTTCCTTTGGGTTGAAGCCCTTGTTGTACTTGAGCAGTGAGCTCTAGGCAGTGTGCCAAAATGCATGTGTATTCCCCTTTGTAATATTCCTAATAGGGTATAATTATTTTAGCAGAGTACATTCATCTTGTGGGTTTGATCCCCATCATGGTTTTTTCCCTTAACCATGTTTCCACGTCAAAAATCTTGGTGTTATGTGTAGACTTATGTGTTGTGATCTTGAATTCTTGTTTATCATTCAGATCTGAGATCAAATTTATTAAGTTGGTTAAATATTAAGAGTTTTGGGACACATCTGGTTCACCCCCCCTCTCTTAGTTGTGTGTGTTGCCTTGGTCCTAACACAATCATCTTGTCTCTACTTATCAAAGAAAGAGAAGTCCCCCAATCTTTAGTAATTTCTTGAATATCATTATCCCAAGTAGAAAATACTCCATTAAAAATTTGTTGTTGTTGAAGGAGCTATTCTTTCAGGTCTTTCCAATTAGGTACTTCTTCTTCCCATATGATCTAATATTGAACTTTAACCCCCAAAACTCTAGTTAAAATTTCTCTAAGGCCATTAACATATACTAAATAGTTAAGAGGAGGACCTCTCGCCTAGACATCATCCCAAAAAAGAGTATCTTTTCTATTTCCCACTCTTTTACATAGCCCCAACTTAAGAATATGTATAGTTTTTAGAATATTATTTAATATAAATGACCCATAAGGAAGATTTAAGGCATGGATGAAGCTACTTTGGTAATATTTGAGACAAGAGTTTTGTTAAACAATTTAAGCCTCCTTATAACCAACCCTCCTTTAAATTTAGGAGAACAAACTTTCTCCCAAATGACTAAATAAATTATAGAACTCTCTTTAGTGCTAGACCAAAGAAAATTCCTTTGAATCTATTCTATCTTGTTTGTATTAGAAGTAGGTATTTTAAAAATATATAGATCATAAACATGCATATTTTTTAGAGAGGCTTTTAAGAGTCAAACCTTACCAGTTTTATTCAACATTTTTTGAAATATTTCAATAGCATTATTCCAATAAGATTTATTGGTAGGTTGACACCCCAAAGTATTCATAACTCTTTGCTTAATAATGAAATCTACATTGAAGAAATATATCTTTGTTTTTTTGTAATTAATATTTGACCAAAGGTAGCAACATAATCATTTAGAATAGATTTCCAATGTCTAACCTCTACAACTAAGTCTTCTCCAAAAAGTATGGTATCATCCAAAAATTATTGATGAGACTTAGGTGGTAGAGAAGAAGCCACCTTTACCCCTTTACCTTTTGATCCAACAATGTCTTACAATTTCTACCTAATGCCTCAGCCACCAATATGAAAAGGTAGGAGGATAAAAGGTCGCATTATCAAAGTCCTCTACCAAAGGAGAAGAATCATTATAAGAAACCATTGAAAATCATAAAACATGAAGGATTAGTTACATAGGCTGATATAATCTTCAAAAATCTTCCTTTAAATCTATGTTTTTAAGGATCTCCAACAAGAAAGGCCAAGAGATACTTGTTATCTCTATGAATATCTTATTGTCATTAGTTAAGACAAAGTCATATGAGTCAGAAGATTAAATCAGTGAAAAGGAGAAAAGAAAATATATGAGCATTTGTTAATGTACACCGAGCAAGGCAGTGAAGTCGGTAAAGCACAAACACTACATCGAGCGCCTATAGTCACCGAACACTGAGGGCATATGAAGTACACCGAGATGATAGTTACTGAGTACTAGAGAGAAAGTTAACCAAGTGAAGAGAAGTTACTCTACCGAGTTACTTAAGTGATTATAACATGATAAGGATGCATCTAATAAATTGATATAGCATTAATTGCGATTCTCCTTTGCACAAAGATTTTTTTTTACACAATCAACAATCGAGATAATTCAAAGAGAAGATCTAAGAAGTAGATTAAGCAGTTAATCAAAGATTGTTATTTCCAAGAAAATCACCAAGTACCAAGGTAAAAGTGACACAGTCACCAAGCAGAAAAGCATATCTAACACTTGAAACAAGTTATCAGTGACCTGACATATAAGATTAAGAGGAAATAAATCTTATACTTAAAGGATGATTTACATAATAGAATTAAGATGACAAAGGAGAAAAAGAGACAGAGTGATAATATGGAGAAGGTTGATATTGTTAAAGGAGTTATATTGAAGAACAAAGATTAGAGCAGATCACCAAGCTGATATCTAGCTATAGAAGAGCAAATCCGAGTAGTGTTATAGATTGTAATTGAGGTAACACAATATTTTAGAGCACATAGAGTTTGATCAGCATTTGTTATTGATGCAACATAACAGACATTGATAAGTTGTTAATACTATCATATTGAGAGCTATAAATGCCAATATTGGGTAGATCTTAATCAATCTAATATTTGTAAAACCTTTAACAGGGTACATATTTAAGTGTAGAGATTGTAAAATCCTCTAACTAGGTAGACCTAACAAGTATTTGTATACTCTTAACCGGGTAAGCTATCAAAATGGCTAAACATTGTAATCTCTAACCAAGCACCGTTTATACTACAGTTAGTGAAGGTTGTGGGTATCATCCCCACCGCAGTTTTGTCCTTTAACAAAGGATTTCTATGTAAACAAAATCATGGAGTTATGAGTTCATTTACTTGAATGTTTTGATGTTATGTTTTATAATTTTTATACTAGTTTCACTTCAAGTTATTGAATTCGGCAAACAACAAGAAGCAGTGTATGGTTATAGATAGTTTCAGTTATAAAAGTTTTTGTGGTACTGATTCACCCCTCCCCTCTTAGTCCCAACTTTCCATAGTCATTCCAACAATTGGTATCAGAGCTACTACTCTTGAGTTATAAGGTTTGACCACTTGAGAGTTAAAGATCCTAGTCATGGAAAGTTTTAGGCAATTCAAAAGAATTGATGGTCTTGAATCTGAGTTGGAAAGTGCAAGAGAGTTAAGCATTGATCTGAAGAATAAAATTGAGAAGTCTCTAAGGGTTAGATTGAAAATATATGATGAACTAAAGGTTACATAAGAACAAGTTGATACACTTGAAACAACATCTGAAGGCAATGTTACTAATGAATCTGAGACATATATAAAAGAACTACTGGAAAAGAATGATACACTCACTGAGCAATTGGACCTAATGAAAATAGATCTTGAAACTAACATGATAAGAATGACTGAATTGATTGAAGGAAAAAGGATTGCTAAAGATGAAAAGAAAATGGCACAAGATGATAAAAGACAAGTTGAAATCAAGCTATTGGAAAAATATAATGAGATCATGAGAATGACACAAGTCACTATGACTTGATCGATCAACTTCTAAATGAAAATTAGGATAACACTAGAAAATAATTTGAGAACCAAGCGCTAAAAGCTAAAATTAAAAGAATGGATCAAATATTGAAAGTTGAGAAAGATGCAAATGCAATACTGAAAAGAAATGAAGAAGCACTGAAATCTCTAGATCAATGATTCATGAATCAAAAACAAAGGAATGCCAAAATATGAATTGGATTCAAAGAGGACAACAAAACCGAGAAAGGAGAATCATCAAAAGCACATAAAGATGAAAGTTTTGCACCCCCACCAAAACAAAAGAAGCCAAGTTGCAATTATTGTGGGAAGCCTGGACATATTGTTAATGTTTACAGGAGCAAGAAAGGTAAATCACCAAGTACACCTAAGTTTTATGGTTATTGCTTTAGATGCAATAGGTATGGAAATCAAGCATTTGAATGCAAAACTAATCTTGCTAACAACACAAGGAAACCTAAGTTTCATGGTTACTGGAAGAATCATAATAAGTTTGGACACAAAGTTGAAGAGTGTAGAATAAAGAAAAGAAATGATAGATGGAATCCTAACTGAGAGAATGCTAAAACCAACCAAGTAGGCATTTCTATACCATGGGACTATAATAAAATAATTTCATGTTTATCCTATGGAAGGTATGGACACATTGCTGCAAATTGCATGTTGATGCATGGAAGGAACAATAGAAGAGCATGGAGAAACCATGGCATGGCATTTTTTCATTATCATAAGATAGGACACCATGTAAGGAATTATAGATACTGAGGTGATGCACCGACCAAAGATGAACCTAAAGTAAAATCCCCCACTACTGTTGATGAAATTTGAGAACAAATGAACATAATCTAGAAGAAAAAGACTCCAGATGAAGGGACATCATCCAAAAGCACAGACTGCACCGTCTCTACCGAGTTGGTTGCACCGAGCTCCACCAAGTCGGTGAGAGGTATGTAGGAATTGCATGCTTATAATAAATCCTACTTCAATTCCTAGAATTAGATTTGAGATCCATATCATCATATTGAGATGCAATTGGATAAGTTATATAAGTTTTGGATAAATATTGTTCTATAAAAAGTTATTTTGTTTAACTCGGTCGAGAAAAGTAACTATGCAGTTGGTATAAAGTTAAAAAGGGACTCAATGAGTACATTTAATGCATATTAATAGAGTCGTTGGAACCCCTAATCATGGAAAAAGTATAAATAGGTCATTTTGCAAATCATTTGAACCTAACATTTTTAGAAGAACATCAAGCATATTTGCAGAGCGACTATCCCAAGTGAATTCAAGTGATTACGAGGTATTTTTGAATCTTTGCAAGAGTATTGAGAAACATTTGAGATATTTATTTCATTCCAAGTTGAGTTTGCAAAGTCATGTTTTATCAAAGCGTGCCCTAGTTTGTTTAATCAAATTATTTGAAGTTATTCATGGCACCAAAGTTAGAGACACCTACAGTTGTGAAGGAAGTTGAACTAGTAAATCCAAAATACAAATTACCCCCAGCTAAAGCCGCCGAAATAGATATGATGGGAGCCCTATCTTCGATACCGTCAAGAGTTATATTAATTGAAGATGTCTACACATTTATACATTGTAAGATTGAATATTTATGTGAAGTGGAGATAGATACATCATTCAACAAGTTGTGTGATAATGATAAAGTGAAGGACGAGCATATTCACCTAGAAGAAAAATGAATTGACACTCGATGTTCACTTACCAAGTTTTTTTAAGATAGAATAGATATGAATGGTACTTAGACAAGTACATGACCATTTCATGTGGTTGGATGAACTTGTCAAGATCACTTAGGACATATTGCACATCATTACTAGATTCCCCATCAGAGACAATCCCAATTCCACTATTAAAATCAACAAGGGTAAGCTCATCAAGCTCGTGAAAGCATAATGGGATGGTAGGGGGATGAGGATATTCACAGTGACAGACCCTGAGTTATGGTATGCTTGTAATGTCTTATCATACTAATTGTTCCAATCGTCTCGAGTGGAAAGTGTACCATGTGGAGCAGTGGATTTGGCATACAAGATAGTAAAGAAAGGACTTAAATTGGATGTTTTTAAAATCTTGTTGAAGCAATTAGAAGACAATATGAACACAATCAGAAAAGCAAAGGCTAACACATTGAAGTTTGGTTCATTATTGGTATGTATTTACTTCTATTGTCAAAATTCATTTCCCTCCATTGGAGATGTATTTTAGATCCTTGAAAGACCTATTCTTTATCAGATAAATGAGTATATATAGAGTTTAGGAGATAATCTTGATCCAATCATGTCTGAATATTTTTTGAATTTCCAAGAAAGAATGCACAAGAGGTATAAGATACCACCTCAACTAGTTGCAAAGTATCAAGATAATATATGTTTTGAGGTTGACACTGACACCTGTATTATCAAGGTTGTTGAGCCTAGAACTGAATGGATACAACTAAAAGGATATGAACTGGATATTGATGTTGGATCATAATAGATTGAAGCACTAATTGCTAAACTTGTTGATCCCAAAGCTAAGAGGTATGGCATTTATGAAGAAGTGAAAGTAAAGAATAAGAAGAACATTATAATACCTAAAGTAGTCAAGAAGACAAGAAAAATGATTGATTATCTATCCAAGACATTAAGACTGGATGAGACAAGTATTAAAGACACAAATGATGAGAAGGCTATTGTTGTTGCTGACAAATAACTATCACTTGCAAATTCACCAAGCACGAGAGGCACTAGAAGAAACACCAGATCTTTAGTGAAACCAAAGGAATATAAAGTTGTAGTGATAGCTCAACTAAAAGGTAAAACATACGTGAGAACTCAAGGAGAAAAACTAACTGCATGTTCATAGAGGAAGCTAATAATCGATAATGAGAGTGAAACTGAATCAGATAAGGAAGCTAAGTCAACACCTATAAAATATTTTTCAAGATTTCCATGAAGTCTAGATGATTTTTTGGAAGAGCTAAAGAATACAGGAAGACTTGGATCTTTTAGATAAGAAAATTATCAGAAAAGGAATGATGAAGATAAGAAAAATATTGAAGAAGATATTGTGGTGATATTAATGAGATACAAATTGACCCCTATAGAGCTAGAAAATAAGACGCTAGAAGAATTATAAAATAAGATTGATGTAAGATGGAAGTATGCATTTAATGTTGAAAGATAAATGAGAGAGAGTTCACTTATACATATTGTTCCTAACCTCACACCATCTGATAATAGTGAAGCACTACATAAATATGCAAGAAGATTTATAGTATCTGTGGACAGTGAAACTGATGCAAAATAGAGAGATATATTTGACATATCTACTCCCGAGCAAACTGAAGCAACAAAAAATCAAAGTGAAACCATCACTAATCAGATAAAGGAAAGGAAAGTCCAAATAGATCCAACTGATCTTACCATTGATAATGAAGAAGTAATAATTGAAGATGTATCGGAGGATATTGATCCTGCAAAGGAGTTTTCAAAGGATGAGGATGTAATGGATTTTCAAGTACCAGACAGCAAGTATATGGATATAGATGTTGCACCATTATAGAGTATTGTAAAGATAAAATGTAAAGGGGAACAAGAGACTTGCAAATCTAAATAATACCACTTTACATATGAAAAGTTAGGAAAGGTAAGATTCTCCTCTTAGCCCCAAATTCACAAAGGTCGAAAGATCCAAATTGATTAACCACAAGAAAATAGTCAATGCACAAATGGATCAATCAGTTAGAAATAAGAATAGAGAGGAAAACCTTACATTCCAATTTTATGGAGAGGAGAGTGTGTAATAGATTTGAAATGGTTAAAATCTTAATTTAAATGAATTGAAGACAAATACTAACCTCAAAGTATAGCAGATCTAGAAATTGCTATTTTCTGGTGTCTGTACTGAGTTTCTGGAAATTATGCAACATGCCCTGGCCTAGAAACACAAAGATGGAGAAAACCTAGAAAATATTTTATTTTCTAAGAAAGGTCAACCTTGACCTAAATACGGGGGCACAATTGTACCCCTTTATGTCAACCTTGACTTGCACTACTCTGATAGAAAATATGTTCGCAGATCCTGAAAGTTTGTTGAAAAGGGTATCCAAATCTGCTCTGTAATTCATTGTTTTGTACATGTACCTACAAGCAAAAAAGGGTTTTTATTTGGTGGGGGAGGGGTTTTCCTTGGTCAAACCCTGGGGTTGTAACTAACCTTATAATATAATTGAAATGACAGTAATAAACAAAGTAAATAGAACAATTCACCTTGCTTATGTTGAAACCCTTGTGGAGGATTCAAACCCTTGAATCCACAAGTATGGATGCTCCAAATGGATGTAGAATGTAAGATGTAGGATGTAGGATGTCTCAAATCAATTTCCTTTAGATCTTTAACACCAATCTTGAATGGATCTTGGAATAGGAAGAAGCTTGAATGGATATGGATGGAGAAATCTTCAACAAGAGGGGTCCATAGAGCTTGAATCCTTCAATGGCTACCAATAGATATCCTTGATGAATTGAATCTTTAATGCTTGAATGCTTGAAAGTAGATGATCACTTTGATAGATTATGCGTAGATCCTTGATTCTTCCATAGATGTCTTGATTCTTCCATATAGAAAATGAGAGGAGAAGGCTTCCTTATATACTAGTCTAGGGCACAAACTTCTAAAGAGTCCAACATAGGAGAATTAAATTCCAATTGGGCTCATACCACTATAATTGGACCTATATTAAATATCTTTTTAATATTCACCATTTCAAAGCCCCAAACAATCGACCCAGAAGAGGGAAATTATTCTTTCCAAACCCCAACATCTGGTAATCTTTGCAATTTGAAATGTAGACCCTGGGTCAGGGTCGAGGTTGACCCTGACCTAGGTCAAGGTCAAGGTTGACCTTGACCTAGATGGTTGACCTTTACCCTAAGGTCAAGAACCTCAAACTCTCAGAGTAGGATACCAAAAACAGGAAGGAGAGAAATGGAAAATAGGGCAGGATAGGGGAAAAACTAGATCCAAGTCAAAGACCTATTCAAGGCATTTGACATGACCCAAAACCACTTACTCGCAGGGCTAAACCAATCCTAAATGTAAGTACTTCCATTTTTTGACAATACAAGTACTGATCCCGTATTGGTACAAGTGCAAAGCTATTATGTTATGCAGATTGGTACTACTAAAGTTGCACAAGTTATGGAAACCAAGCCACCAGTTGACACATGCAATGTAAATGTTGATAAGCCAAAGGCTACAGAAACTAAACATAAGAAGGATATCAAGTTGGAAGCTCCAACCAATATTGAAGGATAGAAGTTGAACTCACCAATGACTGACACATCCAATGTTCAGAATGATCGAAAGCCACAAGATATAGAAAAATAAATGTTGTAGGAATCAAATAAAAAATGGAAGGATGTAGAGAAAGAAGAAATAAAATAACAAGAGGAAGTTAAAGAAAAGGAAATCATAGTCGATCACCATATCGAGTCACCAGATGCAACAATGGCATCACATTCTAATAGCTCTACTGGAGAGAGAAAATTGAGTGAGAAGAAGCAGAGTAAGAAAAGGAAGCACATCATTGATTTGAATGAGCCTATCATAATACCAGTAGGAGATCCCAAAAAATTGAGTCCTAAGGAATTGGTTGTACATGCCAAGTCAGTTGGAAGAAATGTTGAACAAGAAAAGCTATTGGAGAAGAAGAAAAAGGTAGATATACTAGAATATGTCAAAGAAGTTTTCCAGGAGATTATTCTGGAAGTTACCATTGATGAGTTTGAGCCACTACTAGACCAAGTTGGAAATATAGTCCAACAAATCAAAGGACCGAACACAGACATAAAAGAATACATGTTGAAGATTCATAAGGCATCAATGGAGAATAAATTGATGGAGGACCTACTGCAAAAAATTTCTATAGTGAAGGTAACTCTTTATTAGTTATGTTCCAAAGTTGAAGAACAATTGCAGTCCATCATTTCATTATTTCATAAATTATGTATTCTTTCTAACTATACCGAGGACATTAAGAAGAAGGAGGCAGATACTAAGAAAGAGCTGAGTGAGAAGCTTGTAAAGCTAACTACTGAGCTTGGAGAATTCCAGACATATTACTCAAAGATACAAGAACTCATGGGATTTAATCTCTCATTGAGACATGAGGAAGATAAGCTAAGATCAGAGTTTCTTTAGTTGCAAGAACTAATTATTCCCCATATGGAATCAATGCAGATACATCTAAAGAAAAGACAAGAACTAGAAAATTTTCCAAAGGTTAGCACCCTAGATACTATTGTTGATTTATCGACAAATATCAATGAGCACATTGTGATATTACAAAATCTCTGAGATACTTGGGAGACTGTACTAGCCAAATTACAATAGAGGTATAAACGCATTTTTGATACTTAAGTTTTGTTGTTGAGACTTTTTTCAAAAAAGGGGGAAATATAGATAAGACTTGGGAAAATGTAAAAAAAAATAGAGTTAATACAAAATACAACAAAAGTATATATGAAAACAAAAACAAAAAGGAGGAGAAGAGTTGTACATATTTTGTATAGAGAGTAACATCCAAGGGGGAGTTACTATGATTTGATGACTTTGAGGTTTTTGTCAAAATTCTCAACTAATGTCAAAGGGGGATATTGTTATCTCTATGAATATTTTATCATCATTAGTTAAGGCAAAGTCATATGAGTCAGAAGATTCAATCAGTGAAAAGGAGAAAAGAAAATATATGAGCAGTTAGAAATGTACACCGAGCAAGGTAGTGAAGTTGGTAAAGAACATACACTATATAATGCCCCTCCAAGCCTCACAAGACCTGATTATTCCTGTTGGAAGATTGGGACTTTTAATCTCTACTAATGATTCTGATTGAAGTTACTAATCCAATCTATCTCATCTCCATGTAAGTTTTTAATGTATATTTCTCTTTGAGTAGTAATAGAAACTATGTGTTCATGATATTTTAGGAACATCATGTTATGAAACAATCTAATATGTTTGTTGTGTGAGGAACTTCATTTTGGATGGTTTGAGTACACTGGGATGAACTAAGTTGATTAAAATACTTTTATGACTATGTTCTGGATGGTATATATATGTTATTCAAATCGCCATAAAGATTAGGTTCTTTTTATGATTTACCTAATCATAATTAACATCCTTGTATGACTTTATGTATGGTTGCACGATGATAACTATTAATTATAGATTAACCCAAATCAACGGATGGATCATATTATGGATTCAATCTAACCCTTGTTTTATAATTAATTAGTATTACTTTGTATTATGGGTTCTTATACCCTAGTGACATCATACTTGAACTCTATGCTTTCTCTTATTTGATTAGAT
>MU225433.1:3114123-3126423 GCA_018584345.1 Thuja plicata
ATGTAATTAGATTAATCATTATTGTTTGAGTAGTTGTGTTAGGGAACCTATGAGGACTAGGAAATCTTCAATTATGTTGCATTCATGTTTTGTGAGCATATGTGTATCGACTCTTTTGGTAATGCACATTGTAATAGTTCAAAAAAAAAAATTGACTTCATCTTTAGAGATTAAATGGTTAGTCCTCCTGGGTTCCCTAGTGGGGCATTACACACTACACCGAGCACCTACAATCACCAAACACCAAGCGCATATGTAGTACACCGAGATGACAGTTATCAAGTACTAAAGAGCAAGTTAACCGAGCAAAGAGAAGTTACTCTACCGAGTTAATTAAGTGATTATAACATGATAATGATGCATATAATGAATTTATACAACATTAATTATGATTCTACAATGCATGAAGATAATTTTGTTACACGATCAATGATTGAGATAATTCAAAGAGAAGATTTGAGAATCACATTAAGTGGTTAATCAAAGATTGTTATTTCCAACAAAAATTTCAAGTATCGAGGTAAAAGTGACATAGTCACTGAGCAAAAAAGAAGATCTAACGGTTGAAAGAAATTATCAGTGACCTAACACATAAGATTAAGAGGCAATAAATATTATACTTAAAGGATGATTTACATAACAAAATTAAGATGACAGAGGAGAAAAAGAGACAGAGTGATAATATAGAGAAGGCTGATATTGTTAAAGGAGTTATATTGAAGAATAAAGATCAGAGAAGAGCACCGAGCTGATATCTAGCTACAGTAGAGAAAATATGAGTAGTGTTACAGATTGTAATTGAGGTAACATAATATTTTAGAGCACATAGAGTTTGATCAACATTTGTTATTGATGCAACATAGCAGACATTGATAAGATGTTAATACTATCGTATTGAGAGCTAGAATTCCCAATACTAGGTAGATCTTAACCAATCTGATATTTGTAAAACCTTTAAAAGGTTACATCTCTAAGTGTAGAGATAGAAAAATCCTCTAACCAAGTAGACCTAACAAGTCTTTGTATACTCTTAACCGGGTAAGCTATAAAAATGGCTAAACATTGTAAGCTCTAACCAAGCACCCTTTATATTGCAGTTAGTGAAGTTTGTGGGTATCATCCCCACCACAATTTTTTCCTCTAACCAAGTGTTTATGTGTAAACAAAATTATGGAGTTATGAGTTCATTTACTTGAATGTTTTGATGTTATGTTTTATAAGTTTTATACTAGTTTCATTTCAAATTATTAAATTCGGTGAAAAACAAGAAGTAGTATATGGTTATAGATAGTTTAAGTTATAAAAGTTTTTGTGGTACTAATTCACCCCTCCCTTATCAGTCCCAACTTTCCATAGTCATTCCAACAACACTATCATAGATTTTAGAGATATCCAGTTTTAAAACCATCCCTGGTTTCTTGCTTAATTCCATAGAATAAATTAGATCATGTGTGGTAAAAGAAACATCCATAATAAGTCTTCCTTGGACAAACCCTTTCTAATTTTGGGGTATTAGCTTGTTTAAGATGTTTGTTAACAATAAACTTAGATAGTATTGCAAATACTTATTGGTCTAAAGACTTGCATAGAAGTAGCATATTTATTTTTAGGAATTAGAGAAATAAAAGTTTAATTAAATTGATAAATAAGTCTTCCTAATATAAATAAATCCTTGTCCATATTGAGTGTTAGGAATAACACTCCACAAGACAACTGAGAGGGGGGGTGAATCAGTTATAATATAAATTATTAAACTTTAGACTTTATAAATCAAAACTGCAATGCAAATGATAACATAGTAAATGCCAACACAATAAGACAATACTTATTATCAAGGAAACCCTATTAAAGGTAAAACCCTGATGGGAATTAGCACCCACAAATAATGTACTAAGAGTATAGTATCCCTGTTAAAAGATTTTAGCCCTGCTTGGAGCTTATTACAACATTACAGTACACAATCCCTATTAGAAGTCAAGAAAAGAAGTAGTAGGCTCACTTCCCAGGCATACTGCCCAAAGAAGGATAAAACCACCCTTAAGGATTCATAATCCGAACAAGTGTATATAGAAAATGTACAATCCAATGAACTGCTCTTATAGCAACTGTCTTTGCTTGGTCAGTTCCAATGAAGTACTCTTGTCATAGAACTCTGCTCTACATCCAGTAGCTAAACAAGCCTCACAATTTTTACTTCTCTTTCCCTTTTAACCTCAACCACACCTTTCCAAAGAAAATATCTCACATATATACCCCCTTACAATAATTCTTTAGGTCATCCAATTAAGCTTTCCCAATATACAAATAATTGATTAGGTCGGCCAATTAAGGCTTTCCAATATACAGATAATTATATAACCCCTTGCTAAGATACACACGGTACCTATAACAAGTAAACATCAAATAAAATCCATCACATATACTTCTAGATTTGTAATACATGTTCATAATTCATTTTACACACTACATGTCTGAAGTCGGCCACCAGATAGGTCTTCTTCAGAATACACACCACAGCTGACATCACTAGTAATCGCACAACAATAAAACTCAACTCATTATTCCAACATATGTCGGTTGTCCACCAATAATCTCACTTCATCTAAAATATCTTTTCCAGAAAGGTATACCCAAAACACAGAGACCTGCTCTGTCTAGTATTACAATTACAGTCCAGAAACTAGTCTTCACCAAATCAACTGTAACATCTGCAATATGCAACATAAAGCTAAGAAACCTTAGTAATAAGGTCAACACACATCCTTCTACATATATCCAACTTCAATCATTCTGAATCATCTGTACAGTGTCGGTACACTTCTGCCAGTTAAGTAACCAGTTTGTCTTCTCCACAGAAATATATGTTGACATCAGTGACAAAACACGAATATCAACAGTATAATTAGTACCAAAAAATGATATCATCAAAAAATATCCCCATTTGGCATTGATGGAAACATATGGGAAAATCAATCAACCTAAAAATTACTCTCTCTCAATACAATCTTCTCAATATCCTCAAAAAAAATCTCCCCAAAATAGTAGGGATTTTCACATGGACTCTTTCCCCCTTTGGCAGAAATGGAAAAGGGTGCCATAACTCTTCTGTAGTCTTATGTAAGGTGTAGCTTTTTCAAATCTTCATGTCCAACAACTAGGTGCAAGATCACCCAAATGTGCTCTAGTGTTCCTTTGATCACTCCCCCTGAGGAGTAGATCCATACATCAAGTCCAGAAAATGATATAGCTCTGAAAGCCACTGGACTGATGCATATCTACATCAATTAATTACCAATGGGAGGGGCCATCACCCCAAGCATGCTTCTGAGATATTCAAAAGCATCTTTTGGAAAAAAATTTAGTAAATATATCTTCTATCTATTCCTTTGTGCTAATGTATTCCAATTTAATTTCTTTCTCTGCTACTTTCTCCCTCAAGAAATGATACTTAATGGAAATGTGCTTTTTCTTTGAATGTATTACAAGATTCTTCAACATGTTTACTATGTTAGTTTTATCACAGTGGATAATCACTGGTTCTTTAAAAATTATTCCAATGGCTTTCAACATTTTTTCATCCAAACAACTTGTGTGCAATTTATTGCAGCAGCAGCATATTCTAACTCAACGGTAGATTTAGCAATATAGTTCTACTTCTTGCTCAACCAAGAAACCAGCCTTTTCCCAAGGAAAAATGCACCACCACTTGTACTCTTTCTATCATCCACATTACCTACCCAATCAGCATTAGTATAAGCATGTAAGGTAAAATCATCTGATTTTTCATACCACAATCCATATTCTATTGTCCCTTTCAAATATCTAAAAATTCTTTTCACAACAGCAAAATGTGTTTCTTTAGGATCTGCCTGATATCTAGCTACAATTCCAACTGCATTAGTAATATCTAGTAAAGTGTGATTTAGATATTGTAGACCAAAAATCATAGATCTATACTTTGTCTAAACAACACTTTGAGTTTCATCATTACTAGTTAGTTTGTGTCCAGTCACCATAGGTGTTCCAACAGGTTTACACTCTTCCATTCTGAATTTCTTCAACATTTCCTTAAGATACTTGGTCTGATATATAAAAATGCCATTTTTACTTTGATTAATTTGCAAACCAAGAAAAAATTTCATTTCACCAATCATTGACATCTCAAATTCATTTTCCATTTATTTAGATAACTTCTTACTCATCTTGTCATTTCCTCCAAAAATGATATCATCAACAAAAACTTCTATAATCAAGATTCAATCTTCATCAATTCTTAAATATAATTACTGTCTGCATTACCTTTTCTAAAACCAAGATGAAGTAAGTACTTGTCCAGCCTTGCATACCATGCCCTCAATGCCTATTTTAGTCCATACAGTGCTTTCTTCAGTTGACAAACCATGTTTTCATCATCTATCGAAGGAAAACCATCAGGTTGCTCAGTGTAAACTTCTTCTTCTAGAATCACCATTCAAGAATGCTGACTTCACATCCATCTGACAAACCTTAAATTCTTTATGTGCAGCATAAGCAAGAAATAATCTCACAGCTTCCAATCTAGCAGCAAGAGTGAATGTTTCTTCATAGTCTATGCCTTCTTATTGCGAATAGCCTTTACATACCAGTCTAGCCTTGTTTCTTACCAGTGTTCCTTCCTCATCCATCTTGTTTCTGAAAACCCATTTAGTACCAATCACATTTTTGTTCTTAGGTCTTGGAACCAATTCCCAAGTATTATTTTTCTTTATATGTTCAAGTTCTTCTTACATAGCTTTAGTCCAAGAATCATCTCTACATGCTTCATCAGTAGTTTTCAGTTCAACTTGAGAAATCAAACAAATTTCTTCTCTACTTTTAGATCTAGTCATAATGCCCTTAATTACATCACCAGTTATTTGATCTTCAGGATGATTATTCTTTACACACCTTGGTGTCTTAGGAGTTTTAGTAACCTCAATCAGTTCATCTTTAGTCTCATTGTCAACCATCAGAGGTTCTTCAGGTTCAATAGTAACCTCTTTCATTTCTGTAATCTGAACACAGTCATATATTATTTCTTAAATCTGAAAATTTTCATCTATCCTCACATTGGCTCTTTCAATCAACTTCCTCAATCTTAGATTGTAACATTTATATACTTTAGTCTTAGTAGAGTAACCACAAAAAATTCCTTCATCACTTCTAGCATCAAACTTTCCTATCTCATTGTCTCTCTTGATATAACATTTACTACCAAATATTCTGAAATATTTTATAGTAGGTGTATGATCAAACCATAATTCAAAAGGAGTTTTACATGTACCTTCTCTGATCTGAATTTTGTTCAAGGTGTAAAAAATAGTACCAATAGCTTCTCTCCAATGAACATGTGATACATTACCTTCTAGTAGCATAGTCCTTGCAACATCTAATATAGTTTTGTTCCTTCACTTTGCATTCCCATTATGTTTTGGTGTCCTAGGTATAGATGTATGTCTAAATATTCCATGCTCTTCATAGTATTAATTAAATAACTCTGATGTAAACTCACCACCTCTGTCTGATCTCAAACACTTTATCTTCAGGCCAGATTCATTCTCAACTTTTTCTTTAAATAACTTGAACTTGTCAAATGCTTCAGATTTCTTTCTCAAATATGTAACACACATCATCCTAGAAAAATCATCAACAAAAAGTATAAAATACCTTTCACCATAGTATGATCTAGTTCTTGTAGGACCACACAGAACTATATGCACCAGATCCAACTTCTCTTTTGCTAAATAAGCTTTGCTTTTAAAAGTGATTCTATTTTTCTTCCCTATAATACACTCTCTACACATAGTGTTAGATGTATTAACAATCTTAGGTAGATCTCTTACTACTTTTTTTATACTCGCCTTCACAATGTTATCAAAGTTAACATGACAAAATCTTTTGTGCCATAACCAACTATCATCAACCTTCACAATAAAAAAAGAAGCTTTAGATGTATTTAATTCAAATACATTACTTCTAGATTTAGTACCAGATGCAATTAAGTCTCCTAATTTAGTTTTGATAGAGCATTTCCCATCAATGAATTTCAATTGATAACCCTTGTCCACTAATTGTCCAACACTCAACAGATTATTCTTAAGTCCATCGACAAGTAATACATTGTCAGTATTAGTCTTCCCATCCAAAGAAATAGATCCTATTCCAATGATAATCTTATGAGTATTGTCACCAAATCTAAAAACACCACCATCATGTCTTTTCAAACTAAAAAACTTATTTTTATCTCTAGTCATATGATGTGAAAAACCACTGTCTATAACCCATTCAGATTTCTTTTCAACACAGGATACTAAGGCTTTTTCCTCATGCATAGGTTCATCATCCTTAATGGCAATAAATCCAATTTCATCATAATCATTATCATCATCAGATACACCTTCACTATCATAATAACATTCCTTGTCTTTTGAATACTTAGACTTGAAAAGCTTAGGTTTTTGATTCAGAACTCTTGTAGGGAATCTACATGTAAAATGACCAATCTTGTTAAATGAAAAACATTTCTAAGGTAATTTTCCTTCAAATTTTCCCTTAACTCTCTTTTCTCTTCTAGAAATTAGTGCCACTACTTCATCTAGATTTCTTTCTTCTTCCTGTATCTATTCCCATTCATCGGCATAGGATCCAAGCTCTTCCCTTAGCTCACCATTGCTGGTGCTCACATTTCTAGATAAGATCTTTTTGTTTTTGTGCATGGTTGCCTTGAATGTTGTCTCAATCTAAGGTAAATAATCTCCCAATTCTATAGCCTCAAAAGTAGTTAGCATGTAATATCCTCAAAAGTTCAGTCTCAAAGGTATAATATCCTCTACAGCCTATACTTTGGTTTTGTAGATAGGTGTCAAAGATTTGAGTATCTTCGCAATCACTTCTTCCTCACTGTAAGTGCCTCTAGAGTTTCTAATGCCAGTAACCGCTTTTGTAATTCTTTGTGCATATGCCCTAATGTTCTCATCTTCTCTCATCTTCATTGATTACATTTTTGTCTTCCAGTTCTATAGCTTTGCCTATTTTGTAAACTTATCTCCAATATACAATGCTTCTAATCTTGTCCATATCTCATATGCAGAGTCCAGTTCTTTTACTTCTATGAATTCACCTTTAGAAATTGTAGTGATCAAGGATTCCCTTGCAACCATATTACATGAAAATAGCTTCTTTTCATCTTCAATATCCTTCTCCAATTCATCCTTAATCGCTATCTTTTACTCTTCTTTGTGATCATCTAGTAGTCAATTCCCAAACATAGTAAGTGTGTTCTCATCTTGTTCTTCCAACTGTCAAATTTTTCAGGATCAAATTTTGGACTATCCTTCCTGTAGTAAGTCATCTTTAGGATCACCTTAAGATGTTGATGTTTCTCTCTAAGGACCAGTAGCTCTGATACCAATTTTTAGGAATAACAGTCCACAAGACAACTAAGAGGGGGGGTGAATCAATTGTAATATAGATTATTAAAATTTAAACTTTATAAATCAAAACTACAATGCAAATGATAACATAGTAAATGCTAACACAATAACACAATACTTGTTGTTAAGGAAACCTTGTTAAAGGTTAAACCCTGATGGGAATTAGCACCCACAAATAATGTACTGAGAGTATCATATCCCTGTTAAAAGATTTAGCCTTGTTAGGAGCTTATTACAACATTAAATTACACAATCCCTATTAGGATACAGACCATATTAGGAGTCAATAAAATAAGTAGTAGGCTCTTTGCCCAGGCATACTACCCAAAGAAGGTTAAAACCACCCTCAAGGATTCGCAATTCGAATAAGTGTATATAGAAAATATACAATCCAATGAACTATTTTGATAGCAACTGTCTTTGCTTGGTCAATTCCAATGAATTACTCTTGTCACAGAACTCTGCTCCAGGGATTTTTTTAGTGGCGATTATTCACCAATTGGTGAATATGTTCCATAGGGCGTATAGAATTTGGCAAAAAAATGCGTAGTGTATTGTTTGACCGGTTCGCCCAGATTTTATAAAAAACACATATTTTGGTCGGGTTGTTCACCACAATTTTCATGTAATTTCACTATAGTAGTGGGGTTGTTCACCCATTTATCTATTGTATATTTACTTTTATTCACCACATATTAAGGAAGGGGTATTTATCAAGGATCACAATTCACCAAAGGCCCATTATCCCAAGTTAAAATTTTATTTACACTAGGACCCAATTCGCCATGCATCATAATTCATCGTGCCCAAATTCCCACCCTATTCACCTAGTCAATTACTTGAAATTATGTAGGGTTCGCCAAATATTAGATTTTATCATATGTAAATGTCATCCCCTTTGCCAAAATTCAAAATAAGCATTTGTATATAAGGATAGTTTCAAGAGATTTAGGAGTACAAAAAATCAGTTGATTCTGAGCTAACAATTGTGATCGATAGCGAACCGGAAAGACTACGAGTCCTTGGTATCTTATAATTATTCAAGTAAAATTTTATTGAAGCCTTAATTTGTTGGACATGTCATAGTCAAAGTTAAACAGGAAGATGGTTATTGAAGGTGGAGAATCTAGAGATGTCCAAGAGAGGCCAACGAAATGCAGAAAAATATCTTCATACTTTGGCGGGGGCAGACACAATGGTGTTGGTCAAAGTGAGGAAGGTATGTCATCTGAGGAACTTGTACAACTTTGAGGTTATCAACTCACACAGGAGTCTATTCAAAAAATTGGGGAACCTAATAAATCTAGTGACGAAATTGTGGAACCTGATATCTCTCATGAAGATGACCTTGAAGATGAATTTCAAGTAAATAACCAGTACCAGGATGAATCGATCAACTTCGGTGATGATGATGTTTCAATTAACAGTAACACTAAAGGGAGAGGATTATCAAAAGAAAAAATTGATCGTCAATGGGAGATGTCCAGGAGATTTAAATTTGATTGGGCGGAAAAGTATCCATTCATTGAACCCGTGGACAATCCAATTGTAGGTGAGCCACCAGTAGAATGTAGATGTATGATTTGTAGTTGGAAGTATAAAAAATAAAAGCGGTTGTAGCTTAAATTGGACACCATAGAGAAACATGTTGGTAAGGTTTATGAAACCTCAACTGTAGATGGAAAGGAAATAAAAGTGGTAAGATATAAAACAAAGGAGAAATGTCAACATCAAAGGCATGCTGAGGAATATTATTTGTTTCATAAATTTAAGATGAAGCCTGGTGAAGTCCAAGGTTCTATTAATGTTATTTTTGCAAAAGCAAGTGAAGTAGAAGAACGTAGAAAAGCTGTTCAATTAAGTAATGTTTTCCATATTTTGAGTAGAGGGTGTCCAATGACAGACTATCTAGAAATTAGTGGTTTGTTACACTTTCTGAAAGTTCCTAACTATACTATCACTCATTGGTCAATAAACAGTGGATGGGAATAGGCAAGTTGTATTGCCCAGGTTGAAATAGAGGATGTATGGAGAAAAATAAAAGAGTCAACCTTTATTGCATTGTCCTTAGATGAAGTTATAGAAATAGATAATACATCATGGGTATGCATGCATGTTTATACTATACAAAATAATGTCCACCAACCACATCTACTAATTTTTGCAAAATTGAGGGACAATGCGACATCAAAAACTTTATTTCAATTAGTAAAGAGTCATTTAATTGAATATGGAGCTATGAATGAATTGACAATAGTGAAGAAGTTGATCTGTGTTGGAGTAGATGGAGCTTTAGTAATGCAAATTCAAAGGAATGGTCTTTACACAAATATGCAGGCTTCTTGTTCACCATATGTTGTTTGCATTCACTATATGGCCCACAGGATGAATCTTGCTTTTAGAGTTGTGAAGAAGTTTCCTTTAGTAAACAAGGTTGAAGATTTAGTAAGAGAGTTGTACTCATATTTTTGTTGAAGTGCCAAACATTTTAGGGAATTTTAACACTTTTCTGATGGAATTACCAATGGAAACAAGCTTCTAAAAGATGTTGATACTAGATGGATCTCTTTGGATGGGCCAGGGCATCGAGTTTTTTTCGAATATAAATTTTTGATTGGACTTATGTATGCAAATCGCGACAATGTAGAAAATAAGAGATGTGGCAACCTGCTTTGGAGGTTAAGCAATATAGAGACACTTTTGACTTATGCAACTCTTCTTCCCATGCTAGAAGAAATGACATTTATTATGAAAAAATCCCAGCAAAGAGCCATGTCTATTGCAGAATATGCTACTTTGCGTAAAATGTCATGCCAAGTCCTCGATAATCTTTATCAAAATGACCCAAATTTATCCGATGAAAAATTTCATCACTGGAGGAAACTAACAGATTTGGACAATCCTGATAATTATTTAAAGATCGTTAAAAATGGAGATTTATGTGTTTTTGTAAGGGGATTTCAGATACCAATGTACTATAGTGCCCCAAAGAAGCGAGCTACAAGAGTTACAAGGGAAGAGTTTACCAAGATCGTCGAGTCTATAGCAGCTAATGCAAGGGACATAGCCTATAAAGTTTCCTCTAAAATAAGATCCTGATTCCCATATGAACAACTTATTGAGGCCATGGAAATTGTGTTTCCTCAATATTGGCACTTAAACTCTAAGGAAGATTATCGTAATAGGCTGTTGACTTTGATAAAGGAATTTTGCAAATTTGTAGAATTCAATGGAGTGACTATCAATGGAATTTTAGATGAAGGTCTTCTTAGACAGCAATGAGGCACTTTTGCAAGGACTATGAAGCATCAATATCAATTAATGCATAACCCACATGCAGAGGGCTCGGCAACAAGGCTTTGGACATAACTAAAATAGAGCACAATGTTGCATGATGAAATTTCAGAGTTCTTCAAGCTTGCTGATTTATGTCAAACCATGATATTGGGTTCGGTGGAGGATGAGAGAGTTTTCAGTGCTTTGGACTTCCTAAAATCAAATCTAAGAAACAAACTAGACAAGAATTTGGAATCATGCTTGAGGGTCTACACATCTAGATATTATGTCAATACTTTTCCTTATCAAAAAGCAATGGAAATCAGGAAGAAAAGATGCAAAAGAAGAGGGTTGGGCAACACCATTAACCAATCTCCGACTCCAAGTGGGAAAACTACAGGTGGCAATGGGAGTGGGATTCATAGAAGCAGAGGTCAGAGTGAAGAAGACACAAATGAAAATGGAGAGAACAATGAAGGAACTGGAATACCAGAATTAGATGATGATGATGATGCAGACATGAATTGGCAAATTTAGAAAATTTTTACTAAATTAGCAGTAGCAATCAATAGGTATTTTTTGAACTTATTAACTACTATATCCTACAATTCAATGTTCATTTTAGAAAAGAAATAATGTATTATGTTTCATCATTAAAATTTGAGCACAAAGATTATCATTACTATAGTTTGTATCACATCATCAATGATCATTCATATTTGAATTTGAAATTGTTGAATGAAATTTTGTATTCCAAATTTCCATTAGCATATTACAGAGTAAATCAACTAAGAATAACTAAATAAAATAGAGTAACTCAACATACATTAAATTGGAAACCATGAAAATTAGATAGAGAAAAAAATATTTTATATTCATTTGCAATACATTACAATTTACAGTAGTTCAAAATTTAGAGAAATCTTTGTAGGTTAGTCCAAACATCCTCTGATGGTAGAACAATTTGGTTCATAGTACAATCACACTCCTACAACTTTGTTAACAATTCACATTTGGCAGTGTGACTTGAAAGCATTGTTGCTTCTAAAACTCCATTCAAAGTTCTCATTGGTTTGATGAAATCCATGAATGTATCAAGAGATAAGTCTGTAGGAAGAAAGTGTAAATCGGTATTTATTTTGTCCTGCAACCTTGTTTTCTAAATTTCTCTTCCAATGAACTTATTTGCGTCAAATCCCTTAGGCAAACCAAGACTTTCCAAATTCACTTTCCTTTGTTCCATCTTTAAGATCTTCTTCTTAGCTTTGACATCAATTTCCTGTGCTTCCCATAGCTTCTCACATTTTCAAATGATACTTGATACCTTTACTGAGGCATCAAGGCAAGTGCTAATTCCCTTGTTTGATAGATAACTATCACTCTTACTATAGAGTTGTTTCATAATATCTTTTTCTTTCTTTTCTTTCTTGACAACATCCATGTTCAGTTCAATGTTCTTATGAAGCTTCACATAACATACTCTCATACTTTGAAGCATTTCAAACCACTCAAACAAGCTATCAGACATCCCCAATATTTGGCCCCAAATGTGTTCTTTAGTAATCTTCACTAA
>MU225433.1:3131294-3155041 GCA_018584345.1 Thuja plicata
ATTCTCTAGAAATTCACGTCCCAGCACCATCCTTATAGCCTCCTTGGTGAAGGCTCCCAACTCCGTAGCTACAGACGCCAGGATTGGGTCTGTGACCAGGCCCAAAAAGGCCTTCTGATCCTCCAAGGCAGTGCATCTTAAATGAATTGGAGTGTCCATTGAAAAACAAACTAATTAGTATTCTAATTTTTGACAAAATAACAAAGAGAACCAAGCAGTAGCAGACTATTTCCCCAAATCTGCTTTGACAATCGTAATTTAACTATCGTATATCATCTATTTATAAGCCCTGATTGAAATTATTTCTCTGTCCTATAGATCTAGTTAATTCATAAGTAAAATAGTAACTGTCCTTCAACAATCTCCAAATCTTTCACATTTAATGCAACAGTGGTTGAAATTAGAAACAACACTTATGATAAGACATGTACTTTCTTTGGAATAACGAAGGCCGAATGTCACGCATGTGGACATAACAATTCTTTATTATAAAAAAAACTTGAAATGTGTGCCCACTCCACAGAAATAATATGCAAAGTAATGGCGGCAGGAAATGAAGCTTTACCATTGATGTAAGATCATCAAACGGTCAGAAAACAATGTCCTTAAATGACATGATGTTTTCATTTATGTCTTAACTTTAAGGCATTATTCTATCAAGGTAAATTGGTAATGAATAGATAATGATGTCATAGTTCACACTTATCTATGATTGAAAATTGAAAGGCTCCATCTAAGCCGCAATTAATTGTCATTACTTTACTTGATGTCATATCTACTCATCGCCATTAATTAAAATTTCTATCTAATATTACCAAAAACAGCTATGCAGCAAACAAAATATGTCTGATATGATAATTTGATAGGTTTTATTGATTAAATTTAAAACTATACGACAGTTGTTTATAATTTTTAAATTAATTAATAAATCTTGGCACAACTCACAGACTCACAGTCTCACACGTCCGTTGGATTACAAAATATCAACGACCAAAGATGAATTTTGAGCCTATTGATGGTCTTCATAATCTTTACAGAAATTTTTTTGCAGAATCATGACACATGGTATGATTGATCATGGACTTATTGGTACGATCAATCATACCACGTGTCATGATTCCATCGAGAGTTTACTGTAAAAATTATGAAGACCAACAATAGGCCCAAAATTCACCTTTGGTCGTTGATATGTTGTAATCCAACGGACATGTGAGTCTATGACATCATAGTGGTGGGACGCGATGCAACTTCAACATCAAATCAGAACCATTGGATTAAGAGAGATGAACGGTGGAAGGTTCATTTCAGAAGAAATGTGGTGACATAACTCCTTTACTAAAAACTCTCTCCAGAAACATCACACGTGTCATTATTTAAGAATGAAAACTTAGGAGAATGAAACTTTAATAGTTATTTCCAATTATT
The DNA here is from genome assembly GCA_018584345.1 of Thuja plicata. Classification (NCBI taxonomy): domain Eukaryota; kingdom Viridiplantae; phylum Streptophyta; class Pinopsida; order Cupressales; family Cupressaceae; genus Thuja; species Thuja plicata. The sequence goes on from MU225433.1 coordinate 3,132,720, forward strand.
AAATCGACATACCAACTATACAACTATTCTCTTAAATCGCCAAGTTTATATGTATTTTTGAAAACATTCGCCATGACAAATAATTAATTACAATATTTGGAAAATTATTTCGCCATAATTTATCAGTAAAATTTTCTAGCTTCGCCAATTAAATTAATAATTTTCCTATTAAAATCATTTGTTGTCACCATATTTTTATAAAAATGGTATACAGTATTAAAAAATTTGCCACCAAATATCCATAATTTGAACCACAATTCGCCATCAATATTAAAAAATTTCCCTCCAAAAAAAATGTGATTCGCCACAATTTTATACTTTTCAGGAGGGGGGTTTCTTAAAGTTATCCCTACTCTGCTCTACATCTAGCAGCTAAACAAGCCTCAAAGATTTTACTTCTCTTTCCCTTTGAACCTCAACCACATATTTCCAAATAAAACATCTCACATATATAGCCCCTTACAATAATTCTTTAGGTCGGTCAATTAAGCTTTCCCAATATACAAATAATTGATTAGGTCGGCCAATTAAGGCTTTCCAATATATAGATAATTATATAACCCCTTGCTAAGATACACATGGTACCTATAACAAGTAAAAATAAAATACAATCCAACACATATACTTCTAGATCCATAATCCATGCTCATAATTCATTTTACACGCTACATGTCTGAAGTTGGCCACCAGATAGGTCTTCTTCATAATACACACCACAGCTGACATCACCAGTAATCACACAACAATAAAAATCAACCCATTATTCCAACATATGTCAGTTGTCCACCAATAAGCTCACTTCATCTAAAATATCTTCACCAGAAATATATACCCGAAACACAGAGACATGCTTTGTCTAGTATTACAGTTATAGTCTAGAAACAAGTCTCCACCAAATCAACTGTAACATCTGCAATATGAAACATAATTCCAAGTGACCTTAGGAATAAGGTCAACACACAGCCTTCTACATATATCCAACTTCAATCATTTTGAATCATCCTTACAGTGTCCATACACTTCTGCCTGTTAAGTAACCAGTATGTCTTCTCAACAGAAATATATGTTGACATCAGTGACAAAACATGAATATCAACAGTATGATCAGTACCAAAAACTGATATCATCCAACATTGAGAAGTTCAAGCAAAACCAAATCCTACAATTATTGAGAAAAAGAAAGGGGAATTCATTCAAACCAGAAGCTTTGTAGGCTCCAAAGGAGAAAACCGTAGATCTAGATTCTTTTAGAGACACAAGTTTTAACATTTCTTAAGATATTTCTCTATCACTAGTTCAATGATAACTTCTAGAAACTCATTCATCTTACTGTTATCATTATCTATCTATCTCCGAAGGTTACTGAAGAAGGAAACAACTTCCTCAACTATTTTAGCCTCCTCTATTAGAACCAAACCATCATCATTGATAAGTTTGCTTATTTTGTTCCTAATTATATGTTTCATAGTTGATTGATACTTATTTTTTGTATTTTTATCTTCTTCCATTTCCAAAAAAATCTTGTTTTTGTTAATTTAGACCATTGTGCACACAATTCTCTTTCCTCATTAACGATTTTTGTATCTCTAACCCGTTGCTCCATATAATCTTGATATTATTGAAAGTTGACAAAGATATCTTTCTACTTATGAAATGTATTCCCAAAATATATTTTATTCTATCATCTAAACCTTTCGATATAGTACATTGGAGTACCTTGGTAATGGGAATTTAACCATTCCTCTACAACTTTTCTTAAATTAGGGTGGAAATTTTGCATAATTTTGTATCTAAAAGGGAAAGGACCCTAAATTAGATTATCCTATCTATTGAGAGGGATATCATTGTGATCTAACCTAGTTCTAGGAAGGACACTCAAGGTAAGACTTGGGAGAATATTATAATTATTTAAAATTAGGAAACTCTCAAGCTTGACTTAAATAAGATGATTCCCTTGAACCTTTTATTCTTGTGAGTAAACATAGTACCATAGAGATCAATATCCATTAAGCTAGCTAAAGCAATGAAATCAGGAAAAAGAAGAAGATAAAGAAGATAAAGAAGATAATTGAAGTCTCCCCCTATCATCCAATTCCCCACCTTACGACTTGAAATAAGATTAGAAAGGGAATTCTATAGTTCAAATCTTCTTGTTTTAGAATTAGGGTCATAAACATTAATTAAGTTCCATTTTTTAGCTGAAAAATAATATTCCATTGAGGCTATTAAACTATTTTTATTCCTAACTTCTAAAACACCTTTTATTGAAGGAGGGCCCCCAATGTAGATAATCCTACTGAGGCTTCTACTGCATCACTAACCAAGTATAATTCATTTGGCCATACATTTTCAATAATATTTTAAAAAATATTTTCTTTCATTTTTGTCACCTAAATCATTAGGATCTCCACTTTGCTCTCCAATAGACAACACTCAAGCAAATGCTGAATAAACAGGCTATTCATTTTCCTAATATTCCAGGATAGAATATTTATAAAAATGGAAGGCAACAATGATTAATGAGGCACAAAATAAAGTTAGGCCAAGGCCTATCACTTCTTGTTTGTTTTAGCCCCTAATTAATTATCAAGGGTTATTTGCTTTCCAATTTCCACATCTCTTACTGCATCCTTAGCTTTGTCCAAACATAGAATAAAGTCAGGCTGATGCCTTCCACTTCTTTTTTTTTTAGCCCATGATAAATTATAAAGGGTTCTTTGCTTTCTAGTTGTCCCATATGTTTCTACATCCTTAGCTCTAGTATCCTTCTAAGAGGGTCACCACCATTTATTTTCTTCTCCAACATCAACCTTTTTTATTTATTTTTTTATTTGCTTCCTATTTGATTCCTTTCCCCCTCTAAGTTATCATCTTTAGATTTCATTTTTGGGGATATAAAACCTAAAAGTTCCATAGACTCCTTTAGCTCTTTGCTTTTAGTAGACCTTTTCTTTAATGGGCATTCTTTCTTAGTTTTATCCACTATTTTAATTATTTTGGTTCCTACCTTAGGAGAGACTGTTGAACAGGTTGAATAACTAAGAGGGAGGGGGCTGAATCATTTATTCCTACACACTTTATAAATAATTTACTTTGTTAGTAAACTCATAAACAAAAACAATATCAGCTTCTGATCTATCGATTAACCAAATTAAACATTCATAATAGATATGGACATGAAAGCACAAAAACACTGGCACATAGAACACCAAGATTCACGTGAAACCCAAACCGGTAAAAACCATGGAGAAGCTAATTCTCAAAAAATGAAAAGCCGGTTAAGTTGACACTGGTTAAGGTGATTTTTACGAAGTCTCACTTCCAGTTGGGCTCATTGTAGGTTGGCTCACTGCCAGCTGGGATAACTATCCTTACAAATTAATATGGCTAACTTCCAATAGAAATATCGCTGACAAAGGATAAACTGGTAGAATTGCATCTAGATATGCATGAAACCATTCAACAATTAAGCTTTTTTACTATTACCACTAGTAGATCTGGATGTCAATATTCTCTTTGTATATTTTTTTTTTGATTCATTATAACTCATTATGCAAGCCTCTTCTCGATCTTCAATAAAATTCCTCATAAATATTTTCTCACATACAATACTACCAAAGGTTTGCACTATTTCTCCTTTAATAATTCACACTTTTCGCATGACACCATCACATATCATGCATCTCTTAGATAAAAAAATGTTATCCTTTATTTATATGGATATCCGACCATACATATGTTGGCCATGCCAAACGTGTGTGATGACCCCAATTACAAAAGATATTATAATTATATTAAATGCATTACCATGGTCATAAATCTAGGATATACTTAAGGAGAAAATACAACATGCTACACTAGGACCAAATATAGGTTGTGTTGGAATTGTTTCTGTTAGAGATGTTGACATTTGTTTTTTTATCATTGATGTCAACATATGTTTTAGTTGAATACTTTAAAAGTCTCAGACAGACTGGTTATTAGTAGTAGAGACAAGACTGGCAGCCATGTACGAACACTGTATGGACTTTCAAAACATGCGAGCATAGATGTGTATAAGGGGATGAGCAGAGATTTTATATATAAGATCGCTTGTCTTGATATTACTATTGGCATAAGTTGTAGTTATTTTGGTAAAGACTGGTTACAAAGTAGAGATGATGATTATGACAGAGTTGGTCTCTGAGTTTTTGGGATAACTTGGATGTGATCACGTGTTATGATATGTGAGCTTGAGGCATGATAGAAGACATGTTGAACAATTTTATTTGTGACTCTTGGATCATTGGGTTCTTGATGATGTTAGCTATGGTGTGTGATCTTGCGAAGACCTATTTATGGTCAACTACAATGATGTAACATGTTTAGAGGATGGTAAGCGTGGATTATAGAATTTGGAGTATAATTGATGATTTGTATTTGATTTTTACTTGTTTAAGATATTGTGTGTATCTTAGCAAGGGTCTATGTAATTATTTATGCATTAGGGAAGTCCTAATGGCCGACCTAATTGCTTATTTCAACTTGTATAAAGGAGAGTTGTTTCTTGATGAGTTAGTGTGGAAGCATGATGTGGAAGCTACGAGTTTGTAATTGTGAATTCTTCTGGATGTAGAGCAGAGATAGTGATTGTGATGAACTTAATTGGAATTGTTTAGGAAAACAAAGTTGCTATTAGTCTATATAGGTTGTGTTTTGTATGTTCAATAATGAGGGTTAGTAGCACTGATTTGCAATGAAAGAAATCAATTAAACTACTAAGAATGAACCTATGAACAATAAAATAACAAGAAAAGATAGAAAACAAAGGAATACAAACCACAGTGCTCGAGGATTCTTATGCTTCTCTCTACTCCTTCTGAAACATTGTGTCGGTGGTGCTTAGTATCGGTATCGACAACATCTATGACTTGGGAGTGTTGAGAAAATGATATCGATTATGATCACAAAAGTGATTTGATGCTTCGTAAGAGAATCCTACAGAGTAAGTGTGCACAAAAGCTTGAAATCCTGGATCCTTCAAATTGTTGTTAAGGGTTGATTATATAGAATATGGAAAATGATTTGAAAGGTTGAATGGTTGAGATCAAAAGGAACTGGAGAAGCAATCAGTAAACTCCACCTCTTCAACTAGGAGAGAAGAGGTGGTGTTTTAGTTAACTAAGGAGCAACTAGTAAACTCCACCTCTTCAACTTGGAGAGAAAAGATAATGTTGTAGTTAACTGATATGAAACCAGTAAACTCCACCTCTTCAACTTGGAGAGAAGAGATAATGTTTTATTTAACTGATAAGCAACCAGTAAACTCCACCTTTTCAACTTGGAGAGAAGACGTAATGTTTAGTTAACTAAAAAGTTGATCACGAGTTACCTTTTTGAACTTGAGAAAGGATTTATTTGAATATTTAATTAATTTTTGTAATTAAAGTATTCAAACATGTGATAATTGAATTATTTTTTATTTAGAATTAAATTATTGAGTGAAATTAAATTAATTTAATTAGAAGTATTAATTAATAAGTTTAAAAATTTAAATTTAAACTTTAGGAAATTGAATTTAATTAATTAATGAAGATTAATTAATTAAGGTTAATTAATTAAATAAAACTAATTATTTAATTAATTTTGGGGAAATGATTAAAATGATTTGGGGAATGGATTTAGAATAAATAGATGATTAATTAATTATTTAAAAACCATTAATTAAAATATGAAAACTAGGGTTTTAATGTAAGGTCACAAGTATGTCCATTTTAGGGTGTCTGCATTTTCCCCTCTTTGATGCATTGTGGCTTGTCGCATATTTTTGTTAAAGAAACTTTTATTTTGATCCTACCCTAGCTTACCCCGACAATAGCAGGTGTATTTATGCCCCCTAACAAATTTGAGTGAAAAGTTGCAATAGGAGTGTTAATTTGTTGATACTGCAAAATGATTATCTGGGCATCTTGTAGATTGTGAAAATAGTTAAATATGCTCCTGATATCAGCTGTGAAAGTTTTTGGGGCCTGATATGATAAAATAGGGCTCCTTGAGGAATTAAGGTTTCCTTTGATCTCTTATAAATAACTTGTGGGCCTTTTCATTTGTCACTTTGCACCTTGGAGCTCCTAATTCTCTGGTAAGATTTGATTCAATTTTCTTGTTTTCTTGCTTTATTTTGAGTGATGGTGAGCCTTCCGGGAGTCGTACACCTGTTTGACCGAGTTTTTACTTTCCGTCATCTAGTTGGCTCCGGGTGTGTTGTGAGTACCTTATCCTTAGTGCATTTATTTATTATCATTGATGTTTTTTTAATGCAATTGTTTTTGCTCCATTTTTGTAAGTGTGTCACAATTGCCGATGATTTTGTTGCATTTTTAGATTGCGTGCCACAATTGACAAATGTGTTCTGTTTTTTATAAGTGTACCACATTTGCATTTTTTAATGCCACAATTGCCATTTACATTTCACAACTAATGTTTGAATGTTTCATTTGAGATAAAAGTGCCACAAATGATGCTTGTGTTTCACAATAAAATGATATAGCTTGTTTCTATCATTTTTGCACATGTCTAATTTGCTTTGTCGACCCTTGCACTGATCCTTGTACATAATTTTGTTTTGTAGATTAATGGCAACATTCTACAGTGTCGAGATTCCAGACCAGAAGGTTTGGTTTATCGCTTTCAACTCTCTGAGGATGAGAGATCCATTCTTAGAGATGTAGGATTATATTGGGTCACCTATATGCCTAAGATCATGAGCAATAGGGGTATGATCTCTACTTTATAGGAGAGGTTGCATTCTAAGACATGCACCTTTCATCTATCCACTGGAGATTGTACTGTCACTCTTGAGGATGTTTACTGCATCCTTCAGGTTCCTATCCAGGGTGCCTTAGTCTAGTTTACCTAACATTCTGGTGTCACTGCCCTATCTGAGATGATTGGTCTTCTTGTTGATCAGTTAGGGATGTCTGATCCCTATGATATCCCATGGTCCTAATTCGGCATGGGTTTATATAGATTAAGCACATTGCTTGGTAGTCTGATCAATGTAATTTTGTGTCCCGAGCGTAGGTAGCATGGCTTTCCCATAGGATGGGGAGTTTTCCTGCATGGTATAGTGAGAGACCATAAATTTTATTCTTGGGGGCCTTGTATTTTGGCCCATATGTACCATTATATGTTTTATGTGGAATATTGAAGCAGTAAGTCACTTGGATCTGGCGCAACCTTACTCCAGATCTATGCATGGGAGCACATCACTGTATGATGACCTATAGGTGCACACGATCTTCCTTCTAGGAGACCCTATGTGTTTATGTATGATGGAGTTTTGGTGCAGTTCACCCTATGTGTTTATGTATGATGGAGTTTTGGTGCAGTTCCATATGGGGCATCTAATCTACTAGAGGAAGCAGTTGGATATGATACCTTAATTCATTTGGAGGCATTATAGAGCATGTCCTATGTGGGAAGGTGAGGATGCACACTTTCCTTTCTACTGATAGAGGAGGTTCTTGATTGGATGTCTGATAGAGCACGTTCATATGATAGATCTGCACAACATAGACAAGGTGGTGTGGCAGTTTGAGGAGCATCAAGATGTTACAGATTCTTATGCATAATTTGCTCAGAGATCCCAAGATGTTACTTTGTGGGGTGCTTTGATCTCTATGCATGTTTCTAAGACTGATTTTGATGGTCTGGGACCTATTGCATGGACTTGGCGATCAGTCATTATGGATCCAGGTATATCTATTTATTTCTTATTTCATGTTTGGTACATGTATCTCTTTAGGTTCATTTGATATCAATCTTGATTTGATCTTTTTTTATGCTTTTTATCCATGTGGTACTGATACTAAAATTGTTTTTATTTGTAGGCACAACCCACAGTTTGATTGTTGGTGGTTGATAGCTAAGCATGTTTCCCTTACAAATGTAGTACGCCCAATTACCAGTTTCCTCATGAGGAGGCACCGACAGAGAGGTAGAGCGAGGGATGGAGGTAGAGATAGAGGGATAGATGGAGGGAGAGATGGGGGAGAGATGGTAGAGGTGGAAGATAGTGAGGTGGGAGATATGGGGGGAGATATGGTAGAGAACTAGGGGTGGGGGGGGTGACGATGATGATCCNGGGGGGGGGGGGGGGGGGTGACGATGATGATCCTAATCCTGGGCAGGGTGGTGTGTGTGTTAGGACTAGAGGTGGTTTCCCTAGGGTGAGCGGGCGTATGAGTGGGTGGGTTGGTAGCTATTGAAGAGGTTGGGTCTGAGTCCTCTCCTTCCATTAGTGATAGTAATGGGACTGGGAGTGAGAGTGGCAAGGAGGACTCTTGAGTAGTCATAGGTGAGGGGTTGAGAGGGAGCGGGGAGGAGGTTTAGATGGATGTGGCTATGGGTGGGTAGGATGATTATCCATCACAGGTGGAAAGATTGACCCAGGATATAGCTGACTTGTGGGTTATATTGGTGGCCTCAAAGGCACACACTAAATCCTTGGAGAGCAGGGTCACTATTGCTAAGAGTTGAGTTACTATTGTATAGGTTTGGGTCATTGTTAAAGAGGATAGGGAGAGACAGGCTCCCACAAATGTTATAGCTTATTTGGATATTGTTCAAGATCTATCTCTGAGGGATGCCCATGATCAACTCTGGAGATTGGGTCATGAGCCCCATAGGGAGATCGAGTATTGGCGGCAACACTATGAGGGTTTTTGTTCCTTCTACCGAGAATGTTTTGACTTACAGTGCCTCACAAAGATCAAGTAGAGCACAATGATCATAGAGCAGTGTTGTGGTCAAATTTCCTTCACAGCAGTAGAGGCCAAGACCTAATATGCTACCCCCTCATCCACCAGGGGGCGAGGGTGGAGGTAGAACTTGTTGACACTTTTGTAGCCCAATCCATTGTGTACCTTGGTGTACCATTTTTATATCTATTATATACATATATTATACTAATTTTGTATCTACGATGTATCGATATTTATAGACATTTATGTTGATCGCCATTTTGGAGACTTGCAACCATCCATTGTACTCAGAAATTTGATATATGAGATGTTATATTTATGGTATGATTCTATATGATGTGCAGATTATTTTTATATGCTGGTGCACTTTGAGATGCTTTATGGCTATATGCATGTGATGTGATTCTATTATGCAGAATATTAGATGTATGATATTTACTTTCCTATGATACTGACATATGTATGTAGGATGGTTCTTATGATGAATTCATATCTATTTGATCTATTGATGATGTATGCATGTTTTTCTTTCTTTTTCTTTATGAAATAAATGAATGCAAACCTAATATGTACCATGTGTTTGAGTAAATGCATGTGTTAGTTAGAAGAAAGTTAGCGATAGATTAGCTATGATAGGAAGGGATTGAATGACAGACAGAGTGATGAAACAAAGTCATTGTCATGGTTTCCAATTTTATTCATCATTGCACCTTGTTATGAAAATGAAGAGACTCAAATTCACCCAAATATTTACTATCTAGATACCGCTATGATCTCTAACAACCAGAAGAAAATAAATGAAAAGAAAGAGAACCAAATGCACCCAGATACTGACCATCTGGATACCACTATGATTTTTTTTAATAACAAACATATAATAGATAAGGATTGTTCAATTCTTTTCCAGGGGTTACCTCAGATTGTGGAACTACGTGGCTTCCAGATGTGTGATAGCTCCTACCAAATTTATCTTGCCCCATAATTCAGTTGAAATAGTCCACAAACATCAATCAAAGAAAACAAGATCATAATTCATCATAGCTACTCTCATCACTCAGTGGTATCCTTGAGTAGCGTAAGAACATAATCGTGAAAGATAAATTGACAACTGACTGGCATGACTGACCTAGTCAATAGTTTATAGTTCCTTGATTTGTTTGATTTTGATCCTTGATTGTGTCTGTTTTTAGGAATGGATGACTTGTATAAGACTGATATGTCTAGTTTTGAGTATATCCATCACTGTATAAGACAATTGATAGTTTAATTTGATGATTGATTGAATCACTCAATTGATGACTGATTGAATTGTTGATAAAGATGAGTCATTTGAGTCCATTGATGATTTTTGAAGCTCACAGTTTTGAAATTTGTTTAATTGTTTGATTAGCATTCACTTGTTGATATCAAAGATGATTTATTGCTGAGATTTTGTAATATTTGATTTTTTATGATGATTGATTTTTTCAGGACATTTTTTTTCTTTTTAGGATTTTTTGATGACTTTTTAAGATTTTTAGGGATTTTTCAGGAGTTTTAGAATTGCCCCTAGTCTGGTGGACTAGTACAAACCTTGGATAAGCAAGATGCTCAAAGGGGATTGTGCTTCTAAAAATAAGCTTGGGTACTCAAATCTTGCATGTGGGGAACACAAACTTAATCTTTTGAAGTTCATTGATGACGAAGCGAGATTTGAACACTTGGTGCCTGTTTACCAAGTTTTCACTAAGGTGCCTACCCAATAGTGCCTGTTTTCTAGGTTTTCATTGAGAGGGTGATTTTTTTTCTCTTTACTTTTCTCTTTTTTGATTTTTTTTTGTCGCCAAGGTGCCTGTTTTCTAGGTTTTCACCAAGGTAACCTTTTATATTTTTTGATTTTTTTGTAATTTTTGGATATTAGATATGTTCCCTTGGCCTCGGGGCCTCAGGCGTAGAACCTTTAGAGGTGAATGTTGTTGATGTAACCAGTGATCTGATCTCCTTCTTGAGTTTCCAATTGATATGCCCCACTGTTGCATGATGTTATGATGACGTAGGGTCCTAGCCAATTAGGTTTGAACTTTCATGGTTTAACCCTTTCTGCTTGGTTATTTTTATTCTCCATAAGGATGAGATCTCCTACCTCAAAGGTTCATGGTGTGAACTTATTGGGATAGTTTCTTCTAAGGCAATTATGATAGCCTTGTAAGTAATTTAGTGCATTATGTCTTCTCTCATCCAACAGTTCTATTTCATTAAGTCTTGTTACTCTGCAGTCTTCATCTGAAATGATGTTCTTTAGTGAGATTCTAAGGGAGGGGATTTAAAATTTGAGGGGTAGGACCACCTCTAATCCATATACCAGGTAAAATAGAGTTTCTCCTTTAGGGGTTATAACACTATTTTTGTATGCCCACAATGCGGGACTGAGTTGCAAATGCTAGTCTCGCCCATATTCGTTGACCATTTACTTTAAGATCTTCAGGATGGTTTTGTTAGTGGATTATGCTTTCCCATTTCCTTGGGGATAGTAGAACGGAGAGAAACCTTTCTTTATCTAGAACTTATCACAGAGATCTTCAACATCTTGATTTTGAAAAGGTGCACCATGATCTGTGAGTATGGTTTGAGGGATTCCATATCTACAGATGATGTTGTTTAGTATGAACATGGATATTTCCTTACCAGTAATGTATGTGAGAGGAATTACTTCCACCCATTTGGTAAAGTACTCTGTTGCTGTAATGAACTTGTGAACATTAGAAGATGTTGGTGTAATATTTCCCACTAATTCAAATCCCCATTTTGAAAATGGCCATGGTGAAGTGATGGGGTTGAGCTCTTGAGCTAGTGCATGGATAAGATCTCCATGAATCTGACATTGTCGACACCTTTGCACATATTTTTTAGCATTTGTCTCTATTGTGGTCTAGTAGTATCCCATTCTGATGATCTTTGCCAAACTATTGTCACCTGTGTGGGCCCCACAAATTCCCTCATGTATCTCATACAAGGCTCTCTGGGATTCCTTAGAAGTGAGACATCATAAAAGCGTTCCATCTAGACTTATTCTAAATAGAGTACTAGTGAGAAGGGTGTACCTAGAGGCTTGGCGGATGAGGGGCTTCTTCTGGTTCCTAGACAGGTTGTGTGGTAGGATACTATTTTGGAGGTAATTGTATACATCATGGTACCAGGAGGACTCAGGACCAACAAGGATGCACACTGACTCTATGATTGGAGCTTGATATGTCAGTATAATTAATTTCTCTACCAGAAATTTATAATCTGGTCTTGTTGCCCAACATGTTGATCAAGGATGCTATTGTAGCCATCACATCCACTGCTTTGTTTTGAACTCTTGGCACCTTCTCGAATACAATGAAATTAAAATAAACCCGCATCTTGTCCATCAGCTCTCTATATGGGATCAGTTTCTCATTTTTTCATGTAGTCATTATTTACTTGGCTGATGACCAATTGGGAATCACCATAGATATTTAGGTTCTTTATCCTCCATTGTATAGTTGTCTTCAATCCGATGACTAGAGCTTCATACTCATCTATGTTGTTCATGCATGGAAGTTGAGTTGGAAAGACTTAGGAATTGCATCATTATTTAGAGTAATAACTACTATCCATGCTCCTACACTGTGGTTTGTGTATGACCCATCAAAGAATAGTTTCCAAACCTGTATTGTTGGTTGTACTATGAGAATGGACTCATATGGGAAGTTAAACACTATAGGTTGATGATCTTGTATTGGTTCCTCTACTTTTTGGTCTACAATTACTTTCCATTTGATAGCCTTTCGATCTGCATACTCTATGTCAGTTTCACTTAAGATCATGACCCATTTGGCAAGTCGACCCATTAGTGCTGCTTTACTCAACAAGTACTTCAATGGATCAATGTGTGCTATTATCTTTGTTTGATGACTCAACATGTAATGCCATAACTTCTAGGAAGAAAAGACAAATGCAAGACATGATTTCTCAATTGTTGAGTAATTTAGCTCGTAACCCACCAATGTTCCTTGCCTTGGTCATCGTGTTGTACCAAGAGAACACCTAGTGCAGACTTTGTTGCTGAGATGTATAAGAGTAGTGGCCTACCTTGAATGGGTGGTACCAATATAAGAGACTTCAATATATAATCCTTGAAGGTTTGAAATGCTTTCTCACATTGTTCTGTCCATATAAAGGTCACATCTTTATGTAGTAGGTGCTGGAATGGGTGACACTTGTCTGCTAGTTGGGTGATGAATCACCTGATAGATTGAAGTCTACCTTGTAGACCTTGTAGTTTCCTCAAATTGGTTGGTGGTGGCATGTCAAGGATGGCCTTGACCTTTTCTGGGTCTACTTCAATGCCTCTATGTGATAAAATGTATCCAAGGAGCTTTCCAGCAATAACTCTGAATGTACACTTCTTTGGATTTAGTTTGACCTTGTACTCCTGCATTCGATCAAATATCAGGCCCAAAACTTGTTGGTAAGTTTCCCTGAGCATTGATTTGGCTAGTATGTCATCGACATAGTCTTCCATTGTTTTATGAATTAGATCATGAAATATTGTGGTCATTACCCTTTGATAAGTTTCACCTGCATTTTTTAGACCAAATGGCATTATGTTCTAGCAGTAAGTGCCCTAGGCATAGGTGAATAATGTCTTGTATTGGTCCTCTAGTGAAACCTTAATTTGGTTATATCCAGAGAGGTCATCCATGAGTGATAACATTTGGTGCCTTGCTGTTAGGTCAACTATCATGTCAATGTTTGGTAGAGGAAAGTTATCCTTGGGACAAGCCTTGTTCAAATATCTGAAATCTGTGCCTATACGAATATGATCATTGTGTTTGGTTACTGGTACTAGATTACATATCCAATCTGCATATGGAATTGGTCTTATGAATCCTACATCTAGGATTTTCTTCAATTCTTCTTTGACAAGTAAAGTGATGTGCAGATGCATCTTTCTCAATCTTTGTTTAATAGGTTTTGCATTTGGTAATAATGGTAGATGATGTAGCACTAGCTCCATATCCAAACCTGGCATGTATGCATAAGACCATGCAAAGTTGATTTGCCTTTCCTTGAAGAAACTAATGAATCATTCTCTCTCCTCTAGTGTAAGAGACTTAGCCAAATAGATATGTTTAGGCTTCTTTCCATCCCCTATATTGACTTCCTTTGTTTCTTATGCTACTAGCGCTAAATTTTCTTCTATAAAGGGGAGGTGTTCTAGATTTCCATCCTCTGGTGCCTCATAAAGGTTTTCACCAGAAGGTATATCCTTTTTTTTTCTTTTTTTTTTTATGGTCAGAAAGTGCCTTGCAGTTTTCACTTACTGGCTGCTCTCTTTTTCTTTTGATTTGATTTTGAAACTAGAAAGAGTAGCCCCCTCCCCAAAGTATGTTTATTTTTCTAGTTCAATAGAGAAGCTTGCTTTGTGGTCTCCCAATGGTATGCCTTCTCGGAGTCCCATGAAGTCTGCGATGGCTTCATCATTCTCGAAAAGATCTATGTCAAGTTGTCCTTGTTGCTCCCATTTTATCAGCTTGGGGTAGACTAGACAAAGGTCCTCCTGGGGGAATGACTCTGCTTGGGTAAATGGGACCATGGTGATAGTTTCAACAAAATGGGAATGCGATGTGGACGCACCACTAAAGGAATTTTTATCGATATATTTATCGATACATGGTTGGTCTTTTATGGTCATTTGGTCAAACATATCTTCAAGGTGTATAGTACTGATGGAATGAGGGGAATAGTCTAGGATGAGTGAATCATAATTATGGAGGGATAACCACTCGTATTCATGGGAATCAGTCATGCTAGAATGCTTGTTAGATGTCTCACTTTTTACATCATCTTGGATAGTTTGATTAAGGTTTAATTGAGAATAAGAGGGTTCCACTTTCGATGGCAATAATCGATGGAGTATACTTCTTATTAGGGCACGTTCTAGATTTTTCCCCAAGTTTGATTCTATAATTTGTTCTTGGTCTATGGGTATATCTAGGATGGTAGTACTGGTTCTATTTCATCCATAGCTTAACCCTATTTTCTTTCTCTGGGTTGGCGGTAAAGATAGTTCCATTAAGCCTTGTTGTCTTGCCCCCAGACCAGTCGTACCATCATATCAAAATTTCTGCAGCATAGTGAAACCAACCCCATATTGTGATAGAGGTATTTAGGCTTGAGGTGTGTCTTGTGTGTCTTTATACAACCAAGTGTTGATATCCAGATCAAAAGGGTTCTCTTCAACTATGTCTCCCCATTTGACAAATATGGTTGGTGGACATTTGAATAAAACTGGTTCTGAAGTTTCATGAGTTTCCACCTCTCGGGGCATGCCATATGATCTAGGATTTTGATGCATGTTAGTGATGGTAAAAGCTTCCTCATAGCTATACTCACCATGCCCTTTGTCCATGATTGATATCTTCCCCACCTTTCTTAATATGTCTTTGGAAATAGAATTAGAGGCAGAAGGAATGCTTGCTTCCTGATTTGAAGGCACTTGATTATATGTAATGCTTCTTATGGTGTTGCAGTATTGGAGTGGGTTTGGATCTCCTTTAATGATTATCTCTACCCCTTGGTATGGGAATTTGATGCACTGGTGATAAGTGGAAGGGACGGCTTGCATCTCATGCATCCACGGCCTTCCCAGTAACATGTTATATCCTAAATCCAGGTCTAGGATTTGAAATGGGGTGTTCTTTATGACATGGCCTATCCTAACTAGTAGCATGAGGATACCTTTTGATGATCTCTCCTCCTCATTAAATGCCCTGATATTTATCCTCCTGGTGACATCAATGCTAGATTCAGAATAGCCCAAGATTTTTGTTACTTTCAAAGTACATATGTTTAACCTAACTCCACCATCAATGAGGAATCTTCAGATTGTGTGTTTGTGAACTTGGATAAGAAGATGTAGGGGATCATTATGTAGAGGTTTGTGTGGCTGCACGTCATGGTTTGTAAATGTAGCATGCTTGTTGGAAGCAATTTAATTTACCATGGTTTGGAAATTTTTTGGAGTTATGTCTCGTTGGATAGCTGCATTTTGAAGGGCTTTCTCCAGAGCTTTCTTATGCTGCGGGGATATGCACAAGAGGTCGAACATAGAGATCTGGGCAGGTGTGCACTTTAGCTGATTCACTAGACTAGTTTTTTTTATCATAGGTTGTTGGAGGATTAGCTAGTGTAACTAAAGTGGAAGGCACTTCTTGCAAGACAACTTTAGAACAACGCGTTGTGACATCGCATTTGGCATTTGTCTATCTGATAGTAATTGTAGCAACATGACTATCTGAAGGATTAATGCAATTGATAGTGCTGTCAGAGTTAGCATAGGTTTAATTCACTTGTTTAGACTGTCCACCAGACATGAAGGCTTTCCCTTTTTTATGATCATGGAATGTATCATTGAAGATTGTGTGATCAGTTGTACCCTTGGATTGGGTATTTGTGACATTGATAACCCCTGTGTTGATTAGGTCTTGTATGGCATTTTTCAATCGGTATAAGTTGGGTGTATTGTGTCCTTTTACCCAATGATATTCACAAAATTCATTATCATTCCACCACTTGGGTTTCACAACACCATGTTTGTATTCTCTAATTTTGGGTAGAGTGATAGTATTGGTTTGAATCATCTTTTTCAAGGCTGACTCTATCAACTCTCCTAATAGTGTGTAGTCGCATTTAGGAAACAAAAACCTTTATGGGTGTTGCGCATTGGGTTGGTTGTTGGACATGGCTGCTACTTGAATAGTGGGTGTTTGATTTTGAGTGTTTGATTTTGAGTGTTCACTTGTTGAGTGTTCATTGTGGGTTTCTGACTTGTCATGGGTGCTCCTTGTAGTGAAACCTTGGGTTGAACATAGTTGATTGTGTTGACATCAATGACACCATCATTAGTGACATTTTTTGTTATTATTCCACCATTTGGATTTATCCATTGCATTTTTGTTCATGTTCACTTGGGTAGGGTCTGCAAGGATACCTCTCTTGACCAGTTTACCTCACATCAAACTCCTCGTTTGATGAGTTGCTTGAAGTTTGGAGCGAGCTACAATTCTGTGGTAAATGACTTATCTGGGATCAGATTGTCAATGAACATAACTATGAGGTCTTGTTTGGGCACATCATATGTTATTTGGTTTGTAGTGTTTCTCCACCTTTGTAAGAATTTAAAAAAGGATTCTCCATCCTTTTGCTTAGTGTTGCAGAGGTCCTTGATGATGACCTTGTGTTCGATGTTATGATGGCTAGACTCTATAGAAATAGTCACATTAGGTAAGTTTCATCATGTGCAACCTCAATGAAGCTAGAAAAAAACTCTTTGATATACTCTATAGGGTTGGTACTGCCTTTGTATTTGTCAAATTTGAGCACCGAGAAGTGAGTGAGAAACTGAGACATGTGCAATGAGATCAAATGGGTATGGGTACAAATCCTCTACTGTGTAGGACTTGGTTTGCCCCTGATTTTGCATGTCCATCATTTAGGTTTGTAGAATTTGCACTTGTTGTATCAGCATGTCTGTTTGAGATTGAGGAACATTTGCGACATTAAATCTCTATGTCATGCTAGGTATAAGGCTTTGCCTCTATGTTCCTTGTGTTGGGACATATGATTTAGTCCTTGGGACTTGGTATTGATTTCCCAGTGTGTGATTCTAATACTAGGAAATTTGATTGGTCCAAGATTGTTGTTGTTGTCGCTGTTGTTGTTTTTGGGGTTGTTGATGGGGTTCTTATTGTTGGGATGCATGTAGGAATAAAGGTGTAGCCTTGGGTGGATGTTAACTGAATGTCAGACCCACGGAGATTGATCCTTGTGGGAGCAAGGTATTGAGCCCAAAGCTAGTAGGGATAGACTGTAGTGTCTGAGTAGTCACAAATAGGTTGTTTCTTATTTGCAAAATTGATGATATAGCATGAGTTCTTAATGTAAAAGGCCATGAGACCGATGCTTGAGATAAACTAGTGACCAGGGGTGCACTCATTTGGGAGCCTATCATGCTTTGCATGGATGATGTGCTCGCTTGATTTGCAGAGCTAGTTTGGTTTGACACAATCTGCACTGCTGTCATTGTTGTTGATGATGGAAAAGAAAAAATATGGGATATCACAGGATCTGTTTGAGAGGGTCGAGTTGCGCTTTTCCATTCTAGAGGGTTCTCAGGCCATATTGTTGACACATTAAATTCAGTAGGGATTTTGACTCCCTTATTAATCAATGTGGCTAGGAATCTTTTGGAGTTTCTTTCCACCACAATATCAACCACTTGTGCGGAATAGGTATCTTGCTCTATATCTTTGACCTCCTCCTCTATGACATCTTGGAACATTGTTGGTCTATGGGGAACAATAAGATGCATATTCCCAGTGTAAAATTCAAGATCAGTGTTTCTGAATGGGTCATCCTCTCACTCTTTTTCCCATGGCCCAGGAAATTGGTTAACATAGGATTCATTGGGTTGAGTTATAGCCTTCAACCTAGTATAAGGTCCTCCATAGGGTGTGAGAGACATGGTGTTATCCAGGTTTTGAACTAAAACAAGTGATATAAAGAAAACAAAAAGAATAAACTCTTGAGGAGAGTTCGAGTTACGTTTGACAAGGGTAATTCTAGGGACAAATTTTAACTTCTCTTGATCTTAGATTTTGGTGATGTAAGGTATTGATTCTGAATGTTGCCTTAGATGAGACAAAGTTGTTGATAGAGATTGATGAAGTTGAGATAACGAGATCAAGATAATCTAGTCTAAACTTTTGAATTAACAATGCTTAAACAATAGTCAGACTGTCAAAGAGGGATGATATTTAATGTTTAGAGATTCACACAATATTCTTCATTTTTTTTCTGCGATGTGTACACTGATTTTTCACACAAAATGGGGAATCTTTTCCAAGGTTTTTAGACTGATAAAATTTAGAGTTTTGGCAGAGGAATCCATATTTTTTGATAGAATAAATGCATAGGTTAATAGGTCGATTGTGACAAACTTCCTTTTATTGCGACAGAATGCTAGGTCAATTGCAGTAAATATTTAGCGATTACGGCAATAAAAGGATCGATTGTGACAATAAAGGGCTTGATTGCGGTAAAACTCTGTCAATTGCAAAAAATTTCCATCAATTGCAGAAAAGTGTGATGGTTTTAAAAATGATAGTAATCAAGATTCTATCTGCTAAAAAGATGATCTCTTTGGAACAGTGATGTGATTCTAGTTGACACACTAGACCTCAAACAAGTTTGACTCATTTTGATAGTTTTTTATGTTGGTTTTGCTTTTTGAAACTGATCATAAAAACAAGCACAATAGACAAAGTATTTTGAAGATCTAAGACTGAAATGTATATGTTCTACAACTTTTGCAAGTTGCAATGTTTCCACGTGGTCAAAATAAAGACAATTGATCAATCTAGGTTAATTTTTTCTTCAAGATGAAATATTATAGGTCCAATCCTTTGATGTTCATTGTCTCACACAATAATCGTCATGCTACTAGGATACAAAGATCCACAACGTATGTGCCCATGTTTTTTTCGTTGCCAGATATTGTTGTCATGCTAATGAAGATCTCTTTCATCAACACAATATCCTGGAACACATATGTTGGGATTCTTGGGAGGAAATTCTACAACCCCTTTCACTATAATAAGACACTTGTTCAGAGGTGAAACAAGTAGGTCTCTAATTAATGGGTTGTAGTAGGGTCCGTGGAGTCTATCCAATCGGTTTGTACATGTGTGACTCACTTAAGAGCCTAGTTGACCATGTTGGCTACCCAGGGATACTTCACCCAATCCAGGCTATCATCAACACACCTTGCCCTAGCTTGGCTAGATATAAAATGGATCTTTGGCTCACATCTTATTTATATACCGATCAGAAGGATTACCGATTTAAGGTCATCCTCTGAGGAAGAAGTGCTTTCCCCAGACAAGCCTTTCTAAAAAAGTATAAAGGTTGTTAATCTAACAGATTCAAGTGTAAGGGCACCAATGACTCAAGACACAAGGTTAATCGATTAAGTGCCAAAATTTAAAGTGTGAACTATGCTATCATCCATACATGCACCCGCATTCAGTTTCAAGCCCAAAGTAGATGAAGATTGATTGTCCAATTTTAATGCACCAAATTCAATGATTTTTCCCTATTTTCAATTATTAACCACCATGTCAATTTTAAGCACTAAATGGGAAAAGTGAGATTGTGATGTTTTGCATGCACTTTTCTTTTTTTAAGCACCAAAAAGATAAATGAGTTGATTTTAGGTTGCTTTGTTAAACTATTTCCTCGCCACAAGTTGTCAAAAAAGTGATTAGTACCGAAAAATTCTAACAATCAAATGAATAATATTCAGAAACTCTGGGATTGTTAAGACTGTTAAAGCTAACGGTAACCTTGTACTTGGTTGCAAAACACTTGAGAGAATCTAGATACCTGTTAAAAGATTCAATTTGATCTTCAGTTGTGATTGCCAAGATTGCCCTTTGTTGTATGCAGTAGTTTGTGGTTCTTCTTATGGCTGCTCTTAGTGATCTAGAACCTGAGATGCATCTGATTATTGTTGCCCAATTTTTCCTTTCTGTGCAAATTGGCCTGGTCTGCCCTATCTTGTTTCCTCTGTCTTGTTTTCCAGGCTTCATGTCTAAACCCTCAGAACCCTTGTAAACCCTCAGTCTTTCATGCAAACGAGATAATAAACCCTAAGCCTTGGCTCGTTTTATTTCCTCGTTCCCCTTTTTCAGCCACTTAAGACATGTTCTTTAAGTCAGTCGGGTGATCGCGTGACCCTCAGCGAATATTCCCTTTTATCTCCCGATTTCGCTTTTTGCTTTGTCGCGTAGTCTCTTTACAAAATGGAATATTCCTTCAGCTTCTCAAGACTTGGCGATCTCTCCTTAGTCGGGTTGTCGCTTGAATTCCATGTTATAAGCTTTAAAGGGAACGGGACCCACCTTCAGTCGGGTGATCGCGAGGAGAAATGGCAAGTCAAAGAAATGTCTCCCGACCTTGCGCCTACTTCATGTCACATGGTCGCTGGATCAGCTCAGTCAAACAGTTAGGGTTCTTTCTTCGGTTGCGTGGTCTCGTGATATTTGGTGGTTAGTGGATAACAGTCACGACTCAGCGACTAACGGTTTCATGCTAAGAGATTTCCCTCAGTCAGGATGTCGCCAGATCAGGGGCGGTGAGTCAGAGTTCAAGTATGCATAAAGTGGATGAAAGAAAAGATGACATCTGTCACAAAGCTAATGGTTGTCGCCTGATCGCTTGATGAAGGAAGAGGATCACGCGATAACAAGACTAAGGTATGTTTACCCTCAGTCGCGAAGTATCCTGATGATTTAGGGGCAGAAGGAAATATAAAGCGATTAAAGGATAGCCGTTCGATGAAGGAATGACAAGATCTGACGGTGGTTGCAAAGTCTCGTGATAAAAGTGCCCTAGGGAAAAAGTCCTTCCGACTAAGCGATTAAGGTATGTCGCAAGGTCGCTGTGAACAGAAAAAGGCACGTGCTTCAAGTTAAAGGTAAAGACTCAGGATCACTCGACTCAGCGACTAAGGGTTGTCGTGTTATCTTGAAAAGAGGCATGAGCATCTGGCGATCAGGCGACAGGCCGTGACGGTCTAAGGAAGCAGTTAGGCGCTGGGTCGCTAGAGGAATGGTGAGTTTAGAAAATCTCCTCGCGACTTCAATTTTACACAGTCGGGATGTCGCCAGAAGTAACTCAGGTTGGCCAGGGGTTAAGAAAAGCACAGTGTCACTGGGTCGTGAGATATAACCATGATTAATGACTGAGTTCTGCGACTTAGAGACTAGCCGTAGGTCGCAGGACTTTGAATTTGAAATTCTGGTGGCAGGATGACAGGGGAGAACGCTTGACAGCCATGGTTTCTGCTTACTCATGTTCCAGATTTGATCAGAGTATGTTAATTACAAGATTATGCAAGAAGCAGTCGGCTGATTTTTGATTGGATCTGTTTTAATATCAGTAAAGGAAAGAGGACGCTAGAAGGATCAGATCTTCTCGAAGGGAAAGAATCAGATATTTTGCAGAAGATCAGATTTTGAAAGGATCAGAGCATACAGTTGATAAGTCTGCAGAATAGTTATTGAGTTTTGAAGACTTTTCGTAACTCTTCTAGAGGGATATGACCGCTTCTGCAGATGAACATTTATGTTGATATTTTGAAGAGATGACTTTCAGGGGTAAGCGGTGGCTAGACAAGAAAGGATTTGATCAGGAAGTTATTGCTAAAAATGTAGTTGGCTTCGAAATTTGTATAAATATGAGTTGAAGACTCATCTTGTAGTGGTTGGAAGGATGTAGAAGGCATGCTTTGTTAGCAACTTTCTGATACTTGTAGTATTTTTTCTCCTGTGTCTAATTATTTCACCCATCTACTTCTCTTCTGGTTCTATGACAGCTTACTGTTATTGTAATTACCTTGTGCCTCATTTTGTGTAATTCATGTTTATCCTCTTTTGCAATCAATAACTGCGTAGATGTTTTACCCCTTATTGATCAAGCTGATTCTGGTTCATTGTGTGTTGTGTCTAT
>MU225433.1:3160192-3207313 GCA_018584345.1 Thuja plicata
AGGAAGCCGGCCTTCTCCGGAGATTCAATCTCGTAGTTCAAGTCCCACAGCTTGGAGGTTGATTCCATGTTTCACTAGGTTGTTGTTAGAGAAGCTTTCAGCAAGGGTGCAAACCTCAGTGACAACAATTATCCTTTTGGCCATATGTCATTTGCTCAATCTTGCACAAAAATCAAGAAATAACACACAAAAAGAAAAAGTTTCAAAGATCTTTCTTTTTTTTTCAAAAATATTTCTCATAAAAATTAAAATAATAGAGAATAAAATCCCTGTATAATTTCAAGACCTTTCCAAAAATGTAACTTATTTGATAAGAAATGTTGATTTGTGTCCATAATTATTATGAAATATCATAAAATTTTTATAAAAAATTGGAACAATTTTAGAAAAATATGAATTTTGGACTGTAGCTTTCTTATGTCAACAAATACCTACAAAAAAAAATTTAAATCATAAATCCTTAATTTGTGCTCTAGGGACCCATTTTATCATAATAGACCAATTTTAAAAGATCTATTATTTTTTGCAAAATAATTTCACAAAAATTAAAATCACAGAGAATAAACCCCCTCTATAATTTCAAGACCTTTCTAAAAATGTAATTTTTTTGAAAATAAACTCTTATTTGTGTCCATAAATGTTTTTTTATGAAATATCATTAAACGTTATAAAACTCAGAAAATCTAAATTTTGGATTGTGGCCTCCTTAGATCAGCATCAACCTAAAAAAAAAATTCATAAAAAACTCCATGCGGTTTGAAAGATATGACCGAATTTTACATTGAGTTGATTAAGATTAGTGGATGAAACCGTGGATGTACGGACGAGACCAAGGGATTATTTTGGTTCTCTGCAAGCGATTATTAGGTTGTAGGTTCACGTCGGGTTCACCAAAATGTATAGGTTGTGTTCTACATGCTTGATAACGAGGGTTAGTAGCACCAATTTGCAATGAAAGAAATCAATCAAACTACTAAGAATGAACCTATGAAGAATAAAATAACAAACAAAGATAGAGGAAAAAAAATGAATGCAAACCACAGTGCTCGAGGCTTATATTGATTCTCTCTACTCCTTCTGAAATGTTGTGTGTGTGGTGCTCAATATTTGTATCGGTAGCATTTATGACTTGGGAGTGTTGAGAAAATGATATCGATTATGATCACAAGAATGCTTTGATGATTCATACGAGAATCCTACAGAGTAAGTGTGTACAAAAGCTTGAAATCTTGGATCCTTCAAATGGTTGTGAAGGGTTGATTATATATCATATGGAAAATGATTTGAATGGATGAGATTGATCCCAGAGATTAGAGAATGAATGGTTGAGATCAAAAGGAACTGGAGAAGTAATCAATAAACTCCACCTCTTCAACTAGGAGAGAAGAGGTGGCGTTTTAGTTAACTGAGGAGAAACTAGTTAACTCCACCTCTTCAACTTGAAGAGAAGAGATAATGTTTTAGTTAAATGATAAGAAACCAATAAAATCCACCTCTTCAACTTGGAGAGAAAAGATAATGTTTAAGTTAACCGATAAGCAACCAGTAAACTCCACCTCTTCAACTTGGAGAGAAGAGGTAATGTTTAGTTAACTGAAAAGTTGATCATGAGTTACCTTTTTGAACTTGAGAAAGGATTTATTTGAATCTTTAACTGATTTTTGTAATTAAAGTATTCAAGCATGTGATAATTGAATTCTTTTTTATTTAGAATTGAATTATTGAGTGAAATTAAATTAATTTAATTAGAAGAAAAAATTAGTAAGTTTAAATATCTAAATTTAAACTTTAGGAAATTGAATTTAATTAATTAATGAAGATTAATTAATTAAATAAAATTAATTTTGTGGAAATGATTAAAATGATATGAGGAATGGATTTAGAAGAAATAGATGATTAATTATTGATTAAAAAAACTATTAATTAATATATGAAAATTAGTGTTTTAATGTAAGGATGCAAGTATATCCATTTTAGGGTGTCTACATAGTCAGTTTACTAGTTATTGTATATTTCTCTATCTGTACTTTGGATAGGGAATCCAGGAGGTGGATTTAACCTTCTCATTTGGGCAGTGAGCCTCTTATTTCTTTTGACTACTAACAAGGTCTATCCTTTAACAGAGACTATGTATTGTATGTAATAATCAGCTCCTAATAGGGCTAGATCTCCTAATAAGGATACAATACCTTCAGTGCATTATTTGTGGGTGCTAATTCCCACCGGGGTTTTTCCATTAACGCGGTTTCCTCGACAATAATTGATTGTGTTATGGTGTTGCTTTTGATATGTTCATATTTGCATTTAACAATTCGATTATAAGTTTAAAGTTTAATTATTTGACACACAACTGATTCATCCCCTCCCCCTCTTAGTTGTGTTGGTGGACTATTATTGCTAACAATTGGTATCAAAGCTTGTGGTCCTATGAGAGAAAACTTAGCAACTTGAGGTGATCCTCAAGATGACATTATATACGAAGGAGAGTCCAAAATTTTATCCTAAAAATTTTGACAGTTGGAAGAACAAGATGAGAACTCACCCGCTCTTCTTAGGAATTGATTACTAGATGATTACAAAGAAGGATGAGCAGATCAAGCCTAAATATGAATTAGAAAATGATAATTAAGATGAAAATAAGTTATTTAGTTGTAATATGGTTGCAAGAGAAGCATTGATCAAAGTGCTCTCTGAGCGTGAATTCACAGAGGTTAAAGACTTGGACTCTACACATAAAATCTGGACAAGACTAGAGGCACTATATGAAGGAGATAAGTTTAATAAGTAGGTGAAGTTGCAAAATTGGAAGCCTAAAATGGATATTTTGAGAATGTGAGATGATGAAAATGTCAGAGCATATGTAAAGAGGGTTATAGAGGTTGTTACATGCATTAGAAACTCAAGAGGCACATATACTGAAGAAGAAGTGATCAAAAATATTCTCACACCTTTGACACCTATGTGTAAAACTAAAGTGCAAGCAATAGAAGAGATCATACATTTGACAATGAACTTCAACAGAGAGATGTTGATTGCTACGTTGGCCACCTTTGAGGCCGCAGAGCTAGAGGATATATTACCTAAGGTGGAATCTGCATTCAAGGCGACTATGCACCATGACAAAAAGACTTTATCAAGTCTTGCGAGCACTAGAAGAGGCAATAGGTATAAAGAGCTTGGTGAATATGTTGGTGATTGGGAAAAAATAGAGGAAAAGGAAAGGAAACTAGATGAACATGTGACTTTGATCGCAAGAAGAGAAAAGATAGGTGTTAGTGAATAGATTTTTCCCTTATAAAAATAACAATTAGAAACTCTTATACCCTAAATACAAAAGGAAAAATGCACTAACAGTTGAATGAGTTACTCACAACTGCACTCTCTATTTTAAAGGAACATCTACCTTATACAATGATTAATCTTGGATAACCCTTTATTAAGAAAGAATTTATTCTCAAGATACACTTTTAACCAGAAAGTATGAAAGGCTACTATTCACATTCATCATTGATAAATGGTTAACTATTTGGAGATTTTAAGATCTTTTAAGATATCTAAGCCAACTGACTAGAACCTTAAACAGATAAGTAAACTAAGTATGACCGATTCATAGAGATATCAAATCTTTGAAAAGAATACTGAACAAATTCTGAAATATACTTGCAAACTATGGTACCATACTCATTTAATACCAACTGAAACTAAAATTATACACTTCAATAGACCAACTGATCCATCAAAATACCAAGATCTACTTATAAAACCAATTGATAATATATTAATATATTCAGAATTTCTAGTTTAATCAATACTGAAACAACTTAAACAAAATAGAAAATCTCGTAAAGTTTTTCTTCTAGAGAACCAACCCTCAAACGGTCATCAAAATTAACATATATAGCCACGCAGGGCTTGAATCACTTTTTAAAACTAATTGCCTTAAAGAAAGCAACAACTTGCGTAAAAGAACTTAAAACAAAAAAAACTACTTTAGCAAACTAATTGGCTGATAGGCCAATTCCAGCTCTGTCAGATGCTTTGGTGGCATTCTTTGCCACTTTCCACTCCTCAAATGCTGCAAAGAAGCTCTTCCTCAGTTCTTGATTCAGTTTTGCATCCGCTTTAAACCTCTGCAACCAAACATCTTTAAAATTATGCATCTGTTGCGACTTGTCTTCAAAGATTTTCATTTGCTCATAACCATAGACTACTGCTGACTCCACATGAGCTAAAATTGAATGGTCATCCATTCTGATTTCTTTAGCAGCTCTTAGTTTCTCCACCTTTTGATTGAAACAAGCCAGTATTTTAGCCATTTCACTACAAGCCTCATTTTCCATTCTAATGATTTTTCCCGTATATTCATTTTTTGCATGCATATTCTCTTTTGAACTAATATGATTTTTGATAATCTGGGATGATTCCTCAATAGCTTGTTCATACAGCGAGCCTTCCCATTCCAGATTTATCTTAACAATAAACAAAGAGTTCTCATCCATCCCTATACCACTTTCTCAGAGAGGAACTTGTTTATACCATAGGTATAAACAAATTCCATGTTGTATACTTCAATTTCCAACTGATCTTTTTCCTTTTTCCATAGATCCACTGTTCTCTCAGTTACCTTTAATAAATGTTCAGATTTATCTATCAAACTATTGAAATCACCAGCAAATTTAATGATTTCCTTGGTTACCTTATCCATCCATCTGAAGAAAGCCTTTGAAATAGACTTGTCTTTGTGCACTTGATCTAAGAATTTATGATTCTCTAGAGATTTGACATATAGATCAAATGGGACCATTAACAATGGTTGAGGCGTAGGATCCTGAAGTTGTTTGATGTATTTAGCCATTTTGCAAAGAGCATGCTTTAATCTTATTTTATCTTTGGCATCCTTCTACACTTGATGGTTGATCTTTTTGTTTGTTGAGTTTAGAATCTTCAGGTTAGTGGCTGTGGTAGACATTCCCAGATCTATCTTTTTCACAAGAAAATATTTTTCTGTAACTTCATCACTGGTTTTGTCAGAGATGGGCTTGAATATTTCTGCCATCTAATGACCTGTTTTGGCATCCACATCAACCATTGCTTCTACCTTTGGTTTCTTAACTCATGGAGTTTTTTCAAGGTACTTTCTAACCAAATCCCCCACAGGAGCAGAGATAGGAACAATTTTACTCTTCTTGTTGACAGACAAATCCAGCCAGTTTGGAATCTTTGGCGTAGAATCATTTGTGGGGGTATTCAATATAGACAAGTCCTACTGACCCTCTCCTGCTGATTGAGTTTTTGAAGGAGTAGCTGAGCTCTTGTCCATTTTGAGTTTCTTTCTGGGTTGCATCTCACTTCCTTTTGCTTCTAGGTCAATTATAATGCAGGGAACCATATCTATATTTTCCTTTCTTTTTCTCTTTGTCCTCATGGTCTTTACAAATTATGCAGGAGTTGGCTTTTCATCTTCAGGATGATCTTTTATCCCAGCTTTAAATTCACCTGTAGGGAGCAATTCCTCAATTTCATTAGTAAGAGTAGAGGGATTTGCGAGTTTTGAAATTCTTGTGCTTTTCCTGATTATTGGATTAAGAATCTCTTGCTTCTTCTTCTTGTTCATCTCTTTTAGCCACTTGTCTATTCTTTTGAACACATCATGGGAGATAGAACTTAAATCATCCACTTCTTCTCTCCTCCAATCTACTTTTCTGGCTATTACTTCATTGTTCTGTTCTACAAATTTAGGCTCTGTCACATTTTCTTCATCATCTGTAACAAGTCCTTTGATTTTAAAAGGGAGACGCATAGTGATAATCTGGTTCAAAGTAAACCTAGAATGTAATCTCTTCATGACCTTTAACTCATCCATAAAGTCTGCCCATAAATCTTCTAAATCAGGCTGATGTAGAAAAGTGGCATCCACTTTGAAATGACTGGCCACAAATCTCTTGCTATCGAAATAACTTTGACTTTGATAGGAAGGGAGATTGATAGCCTTTATTTTAGCATCTGGAGAGGACATAGCATGTGCTAACCTGAAGCGATAGTGCACTATATCAATTGGGAAGAAGGAACCTACTCCTCTCTTGGGTTTGAACTTCAACCCTACCTAGAGTATTTGTCTGCATATCTCCAACATAACATATTTATCCAAGCAATATCTTGGAAGCTTCATAGGTTCACCATTGAAACCCCTGACTCTCAAGTAACTAAAAGTGGGAAATTGGATAAAGAAACTGTCGTAAATTTTAACCAACTCCATGGCTTCCTCAGACATTCTACAATTTACTCTTCCTCTCAGCTCAAAAACCAGCTTGGCCAGGAATGCATCTTGGACTCTTCGGAAACTCCTAAGGTTTCTCTTCTTCTTCAAATAAGAATGATATTCATAGATTTTCATGTCATCTCTCCATGGTTTGTGGGGCAAGCCTTCCCAATTTCTTCTTATGGCTAAAACATAAAACAAGTATGAAGACATATAGAAACTAGATGCTTCTGCAGACTGGGATAATTCTTCATCAAGTCTAGCTGCTATTATCTCAGCCCAATTAACATATTTTCCTTCAGTTAAAATGGTCTGGACAAGAATATACATCCAGTCTTCCCACATAATGTCATTAGGTTTACCTCTCAATCTGTTTAACATTACTACAATGTCATGCACCTCCCTTATCAAATGATCCTTCTCAAGAGGTTTGGGTAACCTAGAACCTCCTCTCTCAGCTTTTAGCAACCAGTCTCTGGCTATGTTGTTGTTGTAATCTTTGAAATTATGATGAAATTCCTTCTTATCCTTCTCAAAGTCGCAGTCAACATATGTTTCTGCATTAGGGATTCTCAGAGCAGCCATAACTACTTGCATGTTGATAGACACCAATACTTCTCTGGAAGGAAGGCAAATGCATTTATCAATCCTATTGTACCTATTTCTACATTCCATAACTAATTTAGGGCACAAAGTCACCTCAGGGAAACCAAAAGCTTCCAACAATCCACTTTCCACAATCTTGGCCGATAGGGTTCCTTCTTTTGTAGCTTTTAATCTTTGGACAATCTCTGCTATGTCTTCATTTGTAAGGATTGTATCTCTCATCTCTGGTAAGCAACTACTTATAGGAGAAAACTTTCTCTCCTTTACAAATCTAGCTTGAGAAGCCAAATCACTAGGACTACCCATAGTAACCCTTAAATAAATGATTTCAAGATAAAGAGATGAAAACAAAGACTAGAACTTCCTTTCTTTACAACATATAGTTCTAAAACCAAAAAGGAGAATGAGGAAAATTACTTGAAACTCACCAGAGTTGAATATTTTTCACTTCCCAGAGAGAGACCTTTAATATGCTTCGACTCTATGTGTGCTTCCGATGGTTATGTGAAAACAGTAAAGGCAATTAGGGAAGATATAATACATACATTTAATTTTCCTTCTTTGGTAATCATGATTGCATGTTGCAAATTAATGATTCTCACCATCATTAGCTGGCCATGTCCAATCGCATTTATTTCCTTTTCAAGCAAGATGTACTTCTGCTGAGTTTGGCATTTATTTCGTATCTTTTTAGACCGATCTCTTGAAGGAAGGTGAGATCCGACACATGTCACAAACACAAGATCATTATCACATTTTAGATTTTGAACTTTGAACCGTGAAGCTCGAAGTTCAAAGTTCAAAATCATATATGCCTTAGTCATATATTGATAAAACAATGGATACGATAGACTAATGGAAGATGTGAAATGGGGAATTGAACTTTGAACTTTGAACTGTGAAGTTCAATGTTCACTATTCATTAGAACGCTGACACCAAAAGGGAAAAGACATGGATTGAACATGCAAAGAGACAAGTGCAAGACGGGAAATTGAATTTTGAACCTTGAACTACGAAGTTCAAGATTCAATATTACATTGACACACAATCGTGCGAATAAAGCAACTTATGCTGACCGAAGGAGTGCTCACATTTTGCAAAGCGGAAAACAACAAATTGAACTTTGAACTTTGAACTGCAAAGTTCAAAGTTCAAGATTCAATATACACTTTGACATAATACATGACTCTTGAAAAATTTAAAACGTAAGGCTTTTTGACCTGTAACAATAGGTAAGGGTAAATTTGAAGGAAAGTTACCCTTGAAGTGTTTTTAATGTAATAATATTGGTCATTTTGCATCGATATGTCCTATAAGGGTTCCTAAGCATAAACCTAAGTTTCGTAGACCTAATTATTCTAAGGATAAGGAATTTTACTATGCTTGTGAAGGTGTGTCTGATGATGATGTTGTGGATTATTGATGAAATTGGATTTATTTCTATTAAAGATGATGAGCCTATTCATGAAGAAAGAACCTTAGTTTTGGATGTTGAAAAGAAATCAAAATGGATCATATATAGTGGTTGTTCACATCATATGACTGGTGATAAAAATTTTTTTGTTCAACTAACTAAATATGATGGTGGTGTAGTCAGATTGAGTGATAATTCACTCCTAAATTTATCATTGGAGTAGGATCGATTTCATGTGATGGTAAAACTAATACTAATGATGTCTTTCTTGTTGATGGACTTAAGAACAAATTGTTGACTATTGGATAGCTTGTAGACAACATCTATCATTTGAAGTTCAATGATGAGAAATTTACTATCAAAAGTCATACAGGATATTTGATCACATCAGGTACAAAGTCAAGAGGTAATGTGTTTGAGTTGAATACTCCATAGGATACCTGTTTTGTTGCGAATATTAATGATAGTTGGTTATGGCATAGAAGGTTCTGCCATATAAATTTTGATAACATTGTGAAAGCAAGTATCACAAATGTAGACAAAGATTTACCAAAAATTGTGAAAGCTTCTAACATCATGTGTAGAGAGTGTGTGATGGGGAAACAAAATAGAAGCAGTTTTAGAGAAAATTTTACTCAACAAAGGGGAAGTTGGATCTGGTACATACAAATCTTTGTGGTCCTACAAGAACAATATCTTACTATGGTGAAAGGTACTTTATACTCTTTTTTGATGACTATTCCAGGATGATGTGGGTTGCATTTCTTAAAGAGAAGTCTGAATCTTTTGATAAGTTTAATATTTTCAAAGAAAAATTTGAGAATGAATTAGGTCTAAAGATAAAATGTTTAAGGTCAAATAGAGGTGGAGAGTTTACATTAGATGTGTTTAATACCTATTGCGAAGAGCATGGAATATATAGACAAACATCAGATCCTAGGACACAACAACAAAATGGGATTGCAGAGCAAAGAAACAAAACTATATTATATGCTTCCATAAATATGTTGCTTGAAGGGAATGTGTCACATGTGCATTGGAGAGAAGTTGTTGGTACTGCAGTCTACACTTTAAATAGAATTCATATCAGAGAAGGTACCAATAAGACACCCTATGAAATTTGGTTTAATCATGCTCCTACTATAAAATACTTCAGAATATTTGGTATCAAATGTTATATCAAAAGGGATGATGAGATAGGAAAATTTGATGCTAGAAGTGATGAAATAATTTTCCTTGGTTATTCCACTAAAAGTAAGGCTTATAAGTGTTTCAATCTAAGATTGAGGAAGATAGTTGAAAGTGCTAATGTGAGAAATGATGAGAGGTTTTAGATTCAAGAAAGAATGTATGACTACAATCAGATTCTAGAGAACAAGGAGATTATTGTAAGTCAAGAGGAATTTCTTGAGATTGAAAATGGAATTGAGGTATGCTTGAATGATCCTACTAAAACTCCTAAGACACCAAGGTATGTTAAGAAAAATAATCCCAAGAATCAAATTATTGGTGATGAAAATAAAGGTATGATGACAAGATCTAGAATAAGAAATGAGATTTGTTTAATTTCACAAGTAGAACCAAAAACTACTAATGAGGCATGTAGAGATGAATATTGGAATAAATCCATGCAGGAAGAATTAGATCAGATAGAGAAAAACAAAGCTTGGGAATTGGTTCATAGACCTAACGACAAGAATGTTATAGAGACTAAACGGGTTTTCAGAAGAAAAAAAATGAATGAAGAAGGTATGGTTGTAAGTAATAAGGCTAGACTAGTTTGTAAAGGCTACTCACAACAAGAAGGCATAGAATTTGAACAAACATTTGCTCCTATTGCTATACTAGAAGTAGTAATATTGTTCTTTGCTTATGCAACACACGTGGACTTTAAGGTATATCAGTTGGATGTGAAATCTACATTTTTGAATGGAGATCTAGAGGAAGAAGTGTACATTGAGCAGCCTGATGGATTTCCCTTAACATCTAATGAAGACATCATTTGCAAGTTTAAAAAGACATTGTATGGACTGAAACAAGCACCTAGAGCATGGTATGATTGGTTAGACAGGTATTTACTACATCTTGGTTTTAGAAAAGGTAGTGCAGACAGTAACTTGTATTTGAGAACTAGTGAAGATGAAATCTTTATTGTTGAAGTCTTTGTAGATGACATTATTTTTGGAGGAAATGATGAAATCAGTAAGAATTTCTCTGAGGAAATGAAAAATTAATTTGAAATGTCTATGATTAGTGAAATGAAGTTCTTCCTTCGTTTGCAAATTAATCAAAACATACGTGGTATTTTCATCTCTCAAACCAAGTATCTTAAGGAATTGTTAAAAAAGTTTGGAATGGAAGACTATAAACTTGTTGGAACACCTATGATTACTAGTTGCAAGCTTACTACTACTAATGAATCTCCAAGTGTTTTTTAGACAAAGTACATATCCATGATTGGAAGATTACAATATCCAACTCACAGTAGACCAGACATTGCTAATGCAGTTGGAATTGTTGCAAGGTTCCAAGTACATCCTAAAGAAACTCATATTTTAGCAGTTAAGAGAATATTCAGATATCTGAAAGGAACACTAGAATATGGTTTATGGTGTGAAAAGTCTAATAATTTTAATTTGCATGCTTATACTGATGTCGATTGGGCAGGAAGTGTTGATGATAGGAAGAGCACAAGTGGTGGTGCATTTTTCCTTGGAAAGAGGTTGGTTTCATGGTTAAGTAAGAAGTAGGATTGTATAGCTTAATCTACTGCTGAATCAGAGTATGTTGTTGCTGCTATAAATTGTACACAGATTGTTTAGATGAAGCAGATGCTGAAGGAAATTGGGATAACCTTTGAAGAGCCAGTAGTTATACATTGTGATAATACAAGCACAATAAACATGTCAAAGAATCTTGTTATGCATTCAAAGAACAAACACATTTCAATCAAATACCACTTCTTGAGAGACAAGGTTGTAGAAAAGGAAGTCAGATTAGAGTACGTCAGAGCAAAGGAGAAAATAGAAAATATATTCACAAAACCTTTGTCAAAAGATGCCTTTGAGTATCTTAGAGGTATGCTTGGGGTGAGAAACCCTCCGTGTGAGAACTAAATGATGCATAAATGCATATATCCAGTATCTATCAGAGCTATATCATTCCCTAGACTTGATGCTTGGATCCACTCCTCAGGGGGAGTGATCGCAGGAGCACCAAAAAACACATTTGGGTGATCAAGCACCTAGTTGTTGCAGGCATGAAGATTTGAAAAAGCTACACCTTGCAGAGGTGGGATGGAAAGACAAGGATAATATCTGACACCATTTACCATTGATGTCAAAGGGGGAGAGATACAAGTGAAAAATACTTACTGTTTTAGGGGAGCTATGAAGAGGATATTTAGAAGATTGTATTAAGAAGGATACTTTTTGGGTTGATGGATTTTCACATATGTTTCCATCAATTCCAAAGGGGGAGATTGTTGGAATTTTTTCTATTAGAGATGTTGACATTCATGTTTTGTCATTTATGTCAACATATGTTTTGGTTGAATACTTTAGAAGTCTAAGAAAGACTGGTTATCACTGGTACATGCAAGACTCACAGTTGTGTACAGACACTGTATGGAATTTCAGAGCATGCGAGCATAGATCTATATAAGGGGATGAGTAGAGATCTTATATCTAAGATCTCTTGTCTTGATATTACTGTTGGAATAAGTTATAGTTGTTTTGGTACAGACTGTTACAAAGCAATGATAGAGGATTATGAAAGAGTTGGCCTCTGAGTTTTTAGGATAACTTGGATGCAAGAAAGTGTTATGATATGCAAGCTTGAGGCATGGTAGAAGACATGTTGAAGAATGTAATTTATGATTCTTGGATTGCTAGGTTCTTGTTGACGTCATTTGTGGCGTGTGATCTTGCAAAGACCTATTTGTGGTCGACTACAACGATGTAACGTGTTTAGAGGATGACGCGTGTGGATTATGGATCTTGGAGTATAATTTATGATTTGTATTTGAGTTACTTGTTTAAGGTACTATGTGTATATTAGAAAGGGTCTATATAATTATTTATGCATTGGGGAAGTCCTAAATGGCCGACCTAATTGCTTATTGCAACTTGTATAAATGAGTGTTGTTTCTTGATGAGGTAGTGTGGAAACATGATGTGGAAGATGTGAGCTTGTACAATTGTGAATTCTGTTGGATGTAGAGTAGAGATAGAGATTGTGATGAAATTCATTGGAAATGTTTAGGCAAAATAATTTTCTATTAGTCAGTTCATTGGTTATTGTATACTTCAATATCTGTACTTTGGATAGTGAGTCTGGAAGGTGGATTTAACCTTCTCATTTGGGCAGTGAGCCTCTTATTTATCTTGAATCCTAACAGGGCATATCCTTTAACAAGGACTATGTATTGTATGTAATAATCAGCTCCTAACAGGGCTAGACCTCCTAACAGGGATACAATACCTTCAATACATTGTTTGTGGGTTCTAATTCCCACCAGGGTTTTTCCCTTAACAAGGTTTCCTCGACAAAAATTTCTTGTGTTATGGTGTTTCTTTTGATGTGTTCATATTTGCATTTAACAATTGGTTTATAATTTTAAAGTTTAATTATTTGGTACACAATTGATTCAACCCCCCTCTCAGTTGTGTTGGCGGACTATTATTGCTAACATGTCGTACATAAGATGTTTATACTGCATGTTACATTTATCGGTACTATTGGAATGCCACAACCGAGACCATGTCTTGATTATAAAAACATCTGAACCAATCAATAGGTGAAACATGATAGAATAGATCCATAATAATGATACCAAAACCAATCTGATTAACAACACCATTGTCCAGCTATTAGAAACAACTGTAAGAACATTGCAATCATAACAATCACTAGAAACTGATGAATAATTTATATAATACTGATCACGAAAAAAATACAAGTGTACCGAAACATGTAAGCCATCAGTATAAGAAAGTACACCTACTATATACCATCAAAACTATCCATAACTAAAACCTCTATTATATAACTGACAACCAATAAATACATATCCAAAACTATCAACAATCAACAGATACAATTAGGATGTCCATATGAGGGTGTTAACATCAATGACAACCAATGCCATCAACAAATTAATAGTTCTAACAATATCCTCCTTTGGAATTGCTGGAAAAATACCAAAACAAAATGAACTCCTGATCCAAAAAATTTGCAACCAAAAACTCCCCCTGAGTAGATGTATCATTTTTGTTCTCCTCTTTGTCTCCCCTTATTTGCCACAATGGAAAAGGGCCAAAAAATGTATATCAAAGAAAGTCAAATAAATAAAACAGCTTTAACTGAAAAGAATTTCTTGTACCTCTCCTTTAGAATTAGAAGGTCCTTCTTCCACTTAGCAGTGACAACCCCCATCTGGACACATAGACTGTCACACTCCACCAGTTTGTCAAAAACATTCTTCCAATCCGAAGACTGAAATTGTTGCTCATGATCCTCTGTGCTAGCAAGTATACCAGTAGCAGGCTCCAACCAAACCTCAACCATGTCCTTCACCAACCAAATTTTTTTTATTAGGTCTTCTCTCTGTCTCTATAATAATACCCATTCTGACTGAAGTTCACCAATTCTAATTCTCTACTTTCCATCTTGATCCTTGAAGATATCATAAGTCTTCCCAAGCTCATTCAACTCTTTCTCAACCACTTCACTCTAACCTCTGAAATTGTCTAAAACAACAATCCACTGAAGACAGTACTTGTATATGCCAATAATCTCCTTCACAAATCCCTTCATCTCACCAATAATCCTTGAAACTGTTTTGCATTGTTATATTTCTTCATTATAGATTTCTCTAATATATGATAATCTACACCAAACTGCAACAACTCAATTTCAACACTCATCACAAGTTCAATTGGTAGCATACTAGACACACTACATACCATGACCCTTTTACTATTCAAGTGATCAGTCAACAATTCTATCACCAATTTCTTATCCACCAATGAACAATTATTCCACAAACTATTAATCCTT
The DNA here is from genome assembly GCA_018584345.1 of Thuja plicata. NCBI lineage: Eukaryota > Viridiplantae > Streptophyta > Pinopsida > Cupressales > Cupressaceae > Thuja > Thuja plicata. The sequence goes on from MU225433.1 coordinate 3,174,533, forward strand.
TCATACTCATCATTATCCAATTTTTTTTTCACCATATTAGAATCAACACGCTTAGATTCTGTCAGAGAAAGAACAAATTTCTCTACTTCCATCCCTTCTTCTACACTCTCTTCCTTAGCTTCATCTTCTTCATCATCTTCTAAAACGGTAATTATTTATTTTCCTCTATCACCTGTCTTTCTTTTCTTGAGTCTAGGAGATGAACCACTAACAACTTCTTTGAGTCTCTTCTGACCAGAGGAGGGGCCCTCCTCATCATGACTAGCCGGAGAAGCACTAACAATCACCAATCTGGAAATAATACACCTTGTATAGACAAGAAATATGCCTTACACACATTTGCCCTATTCTCCAACATATTAAAATACCTGAAAATCTGCTTACCGACAGGAATGCTGGCCCTCCATTCAACATTTTCATTGCTAGGTAAATATCTGTAGTAAAGACCAAACACATAACCAGTGAACCAAATTTGAAATCATAACCACCTTCAACTGCCATCTTCACATTCTCAATAAAATAGTCTAACAACATTTTGCACAGATCCATTTGCATATTCTCTTTTACAATCTTACATGAAATATATACAACTAATGCAGAAGTTGAACTATCACGATCTAATGAGAAAACACTCAGAATTATTACAATTTTGGCAATAAGTACTAGCCTATTCTGAAGGCTAGATTCATCTTCCAAGTTTTGATCTAAGAGTTATATATGTTGGGAGAATAGAGTTGACTGCTACATTAATGCAGATTCTTGCAAAAAATAGCCTCAATTTTTGTTGGGTCACCTTATCCATTGCAAGGAGGGTTCCAAAGGAATTAACAATACCCCTGAAAATATTATAATTTCAAAACTCCAAGGGGAGGCCTAGAAGTGGAACCTAGGTAGGAGCAACAATACCTAGGTCAGCTGTCGGGCCGGGCCAGACCTTGGTTTCCATTTGCAAAGTGACAAGAAAATCTTCAGACCATTATCAAGAGTCGATGGCCCCCTAGTATGAGCCTTAATTACATCCTCATAAATAAAAAATCTAAACAAAATAAACTCTATTTGCCATTGTTGTTATAGTATCATTGCCATTTAATTTTAAAACCACATCAACCCATCTCCTAACCTGATCAACATTAGGGAAGAAAGCCAACAAATTACCTACTAAGGAGAGTTTATGCTCTTCTATCATACCATCATGAGCTCATCTAGAATGATCACCTTTAAACCCTCCACTGAGAATGCAATTGATGAGGGAGTTTCAAACGTTGGATTTGCCATCTTTGGGGACTTACCCACCACTAATTTCTCCACAAATGAGACTAGATCTTCATTATCAAAGGAGTCCAACCAAGTGGTGATGAGGCCAAGGAGGCCAAACCCCCAAATGAAGGACCTTCCTTTGAAGCTATTTCCTTATGCAGTATTGAACTAGGGACATCTTTTTGGATTGGGGAGCCCCTTGAGGCCCCTGCCTGACATTCTTATTAAGCACAAAGAGATTCAAAAATTCAAAAAATGCTAGGTGGGAAGTTGCAGAGCAACTTATTAACAATAGAGCTTTTAAGCTTGATAATATTAACCATCATTACTAATTTAATTAAATAAAACATGTTCAATAGATTGAGAAAACAAGAACATCTTGATATAAATATGTTCATATATTTATCATATTTAATTAAGATCACTTAAAATCTTATATTTAAATAATAAGATTACCAAATAAATTACAATAAATATTTAAAATCATTCAAAGTCATTTATTTAATTTTAAGATATCGATATCAAAATGCAGCAGTTATGAATCCTCTCCTTTAATTATTATATAATTATGATTTATCTAAATATATGCAAAGATAGCTTTATGAAATTATATTCCAAGAGAATATCACATAGAAATCATAGTTCTTCATTGCAAACATTGTCCCGTTTTAATTGTTAAAGCGGTCATGGGTGTGATGAATGTGAATAACTTTGAAAGCAAAGCTATATGATTGCTATCTACTTGATTGTATAAGTTGTATAACCAAATAAAGCCAAACATATGAATTCTTTACCTCCTTGTCAACTTACATGGTTTTGATCACATTGCAAATGAAACCTAATTAGTTTTTTTAATGTTTAAAGTAAATGCGCATTACTTATGCACATCACATTAATACATATACGAATATATAATGAAGGAGACTATGACTTTTTTTTAATGTTTTTAAATTAAACTTACAACCTTTATAACATGAAAACACGTTTTTCAATAATTTTATGGTCAAAAGGTAAGTTAAAGTTTGAGACATGTAGTTTTGGAATTCACATTTCTAGTATTATTATTAATAATATTTTAAATAACGAATTTCTTCATATATTTAAGAAATTCTTTGTGTTATTATTTTTAATAATTTATCTATTTTTATTAGAGATTTATTTTGTTTAAATTATTTTAAAACATTAATATTAATGCATATTTCTTAAAAAAATATTAATTTAGTTTAATAGATGTTTTAGTTAAATTAATAAATATTGTGAAAAATCATGTCAATATTATTAAGAAGTTTGATCAAATTATTTTTTATATAATTATATTTTCATATGTACATTGTGCTAATAGATCATATTGTTATATCTAAATCATTTATGATACTATTCATGATATGTTTATAAAGATACAAATGGAATATGACATTTCTATTGTAAAAGAATGTCTCTTATCTTTGTTGTTTTGTTTTATTGATGCTCTTGTTTTAATTGGTTCATTCATCCTTAGTTTGGTGTTCTTATTACTTATTTTCACTTTGTGGAGCCAATTACTACATTATTGCTAGATTGAATTGACTTTGAGACTACCTCACGGAGGCTTCACTTAGTGAACCTAAATCATAATACGTGCGTTCGTGGCATACTAAAGAATCCCCCTATTTTCAAAATATATCACCAAACTCCTTTTTTGTCACCCCCTCCAATACCCCCACACCTGTTTTCCTATATAAACCCCCACACCCACCCAAAAAACCCCCCTCCCCCCTATTTAGGCAATATATTGCCCCCTTTTTTGCCTTTTTTAAAACCCCCCAATATGAACGCACATGATAGTGTATTGCCCCTTCAGTGAAGACCCCGTGGACTACCTTGTACACAATGCTAAATTGTCTTTGCTTATGAGATCTAATGTTGTTGATTTGATCAACATTGTATTTGATTGACATATGTTTTTTTTTTCTTTTTTCCCTACAAATTCATCCATAAAAAAATAATTTCACAGCTTTTTGAATATTTTTGGAATAATTTTGTCTATCAAAATGTATACTAAATTGAGTTAGAGCAACATATAATTAAATGCGAGCTTATATATCTAATATGTATAGATGATGGATTCTTAAATAGGTTTGATCTATAAATTGGCTGGAAGATGTAAGTTAGATCTAAAACAATTAAGAGAATTAATTGACATAGACAATGAAGCATGCCTATATTTAGATCATGTATGAAGTAGATGTATAGAAGAAAAACCTTATTAGATCTACATGGCTCGAAGATCAAACTAACAATGGTGATGAAAACATATTATATATCTTATTTGGGCATAGATAAACTCCAACTATATTTGGCTTGGAGATGAATTTAATAGAAAGAAGAGAAAGACTTTATCTACGTAGGCTATATGCAAGGAAGCAAAATAGCCTTGTAGCTCAATGGACTAGATGTAAGGAAGCAAAAAGATGTCTCCATCTACATGACATATAGATCTAATAAATGGGATTTTGAATTCTAGATAGGTTTTGATGTACATGTAGAGTTAATATAGGAAAGCTGAACATCTCGATACCCAAATAATTCATCAATCTAATTAATAGAGACAATGAATATATAAAAGCTAAATATCTTGATAGCGAAATAGTACAACAATCTAGTTGATAGAGATAACACATCCCAATAAAGTTCTTCTTGCATATAGATGAATTGTTGGGAGCAAACAAAAAAGACTCTTATATAATCTAAAAATATTTGATCTATAAATAAATTAAATAAAAAAAAAGTAAAATAACAAGTACAAAGTTAAACTAGCATGTGAAATTTGATATTATACAATATAAAGTATAAGATGTTGAGTTGCACCTATATTTAACGTTTATCCCTTGCACAAAATAAACTAATTTAAATTCAAATTTCTTTGCCAAAGGGTTTTGGTTGAGTACAATTAGTGAGGATGATGGTACCTCCTAAAAAAGCCATCTACCAAGGTTTGAAGGGTTTTCGTTGAGTACAATTAGTGAGGATGATGGTACCTCCTAAAAAAGCCATCTACCAAGGTTTGAATCCTTGAGACACATTCACATCAAGTTCAACATGTGAGTGACTTTCATGGAAAAGATCCTCCACACTTGATTGCTTAGTTGAAAGAGACTTCTGATTCTTTTGATGGAGGTTTTTTCATTTACAAAGTCATTTTAGCTATCAGATACGAAGCACAAGCCTTAAACAAAAACCTCTTCAACTAAGAGCCAAGTTGCTCGTATCATTACAATCCACTATATAAAGACAACAAAGATATGTCATTTTAGGTATTGGATACGCAACACAAGCCTTAGACAAAAACCTCTTCAACTAAGAGCCAAGTTACTCGTATCATTACAATGTACTATATAAAAACATAGATGTTGACATCTATACTCTTTGACTATTTCTATTAAAAAAAACCCTTAAATTTAGCTTAAAAATTATAATAGGGTTGGGCTATAACCCTCCAAATAGGTATGACCTTTAACCAAAGGTTAAATGGAGTTAAAGGGTACTGTGTCCATCAAATAAAAACAATAATAAAAGAGACCAAAAGACACCTAGGATGGTACTTGCCCCTCTAGTACCATGCCTCCACAAAGCACAAAGCATTTAACCTAAAAGCCATGCGACCTTCTAAATTTCAAATTGCAATAAACAAGCTTTTAAGTGCCACGGAACTCAAAACAAAATCATTTCATTTTCATTTTCCTGACTCAAAACAAATTCGAACTGAACCAACCGTTTCGATAACCCCGCCGTTAACCCAATGTCTGAATGCAAACAAACAACATATAGCCAATGGCTAATTTTGAATTTAATACCAAATATAAAATATCCCTACAATAATATAGAATACCACTGTCATTTTAACCAGAGTACTTATGTTTACTTAAGGTAAATGTAGTACTGATGAAGTTCGGAGTTACTTTTCATTTTGAAATCACTTTGCAACGGCTTGTATTCAGCATGTTTAAGAGCCACATGAATGCAAATATGGTAAGATTTTCTCTGCATAAAAATCCTTAGTTTTTTACCTTCCACGTCAAAAAACCGGTCTATCCTTGAATTTGTTTGTATCTCTGAGATTACAGAATACATCCGCACGGTTTCTGTCACTGGAAATTTTCTCTCTGTTTCTTCATTAGTTCTGTTCTTGACAGAGGCCTTGCCTTGTAGTATTTTTCTCTCTCCTTGTCTGGACGCTGTGGCTGAACAATGCTTGTGGGTTTCTTTTAATCTCTGAAATTGCAGGATTTGGGGTGTATATACACAATGTGTATATGCATTGGACGGTGAGCATTGGTGTGGAATGTGTGAGTAAACGGTGCGGTTATGGATCGATTCATAGTGCAGTTTGAAGAAAGAACGATCACAAAGCCCATGGGTCATACATTTGCATTTAACAGAGGCAGATATTGTAGTTCACGAGGTTCGAACACTTTGTCACGGGCTCCTATTCTGTGATGCGGAAAGACTCCAGCAAGATGTGCAGCAAATCATGTCGGTGACTCATAAATTCCCATTTATCAGGTGTATTTTCGTAACTTTATTTTCCCCCAAAACATTATGTTTCTGGCATTGGAATGAATTGAGTACTAAAGATTTTAAAGGGGATTGCAAAATTTAGTTTAGTTTAATATATGTTTTTTATTTGAAATAGTGCTTGCCTTTCTGGGTATATAGATGGCCTCCTTGGAGCTGGGATAATTTGGGAGTCATAAGAGCAATAGCATGAAAACAGTATGTGTTTTTTCGTACCCATTTTCTATTTTTGTTTGTATCTTAATTAATTTGACAGTAGTATTGAGAAGAAAATTTGACATTAGTATTGAGAAGAAAATTTGACAGTAGTATTGGGAAGAAAAGTTTTCAGTGGGTATATGTTTACTTTTGATTTGAGTTTGTTGTTTTGATGTTTGAGTTTAGGCTAGTAAGGTCCAGGTCCGAATGTCAAGTTAAACTTTTTAGGATTCCCAAGTTCACTTCGTCACTGCACAGAAATTTTCCAAGCCTATTTGTCAGAGACACTGTGATTTATGTAACCTAGATATCAGAGGAATAATCACCCCAGCCTTGTAAATAATAAAAACCTAATGGTTCCACCTTGCATAGCTGCTAGAGGTTTTCTTCAACTGGTGTGGAATCCATTTCATTTTCATGATTATCTTAGGAGACAACCAATATTTCATTTAAAAAAATCTTTAATGTGTGCATCATGATTAATTCCCAACGTCTGTTATGGTTGATCTCATAAATTTTCTCATTTCGCCAGTTAACAAAAGCAATGTGGTTGCATTGTTCAATTGAAATTCGTCTAGTAGCTTCCTAGAAAATCAGAGGACTTTTGCATTTATTTCAATGTTTAAAATTTGAAATTCTATGCATACCATAAATGTGAATGTTCAGATTTATTTAGCTGTCATAAAGTTCCCATGTACGATTGACTGTGCAGGGGGAAATGAGATTGCAAGGAGTGGTATTCTTGCATGTTTTGGGCTTGATATGCACGGAAATCACCAACCAGGATTTATCTTCTGCAGGGGCTGTGTAATTTTCTGTAGTTGCAGTTGTCAGGTGGTTATATACTTGACTTCAAGATGAAAGAAGAGTTTGTGAGTGACATCAAGCCGAGAGCCACTTCTAAATTGCCAGACCAAAGAAATAGGAATGGTAACACTGCTCTCAGGCCCAGAGACAATGGGGTATTAGTGTCTCAAACCACAAATGGAGTTGCAAAAGATAGAAAGAACAGATTAAAGCCAATTGAAGCTAATAAGAAAGGAGATCATGCTTCATTGGTGTTTGGGAAAGTTGAGACTGCAATGGGTGTCCAGAATGGCCCTTCAGTTCCCTATCTGGATATTCCTGAGGACTTTGCATTGGTGAATCACAAATCATTGTTAGCTACCTCTCGGCAAAGCTCAAAGTTATCAAGCAGTGATAATAGTTCTCGAGTTAAGCGCTCTTTGATGGGTGATTTTCCCCGGGCTCCAAAAGTCTCTCAGGTGTATCCACATGATTCTGTATGCAGTTTGACGAAAGACACCAGTTCGACTGAGTTAGATCAGCTAAGAGCGTTAGTACAAGAACTGCGGGAAAGTGAGGCAAAGCTTCGAAGAGAACTTCTTGATTATAAGGGGGTAAATGAAGTAGTGAATAAGATTCCTGACCTGGAAAGAGAATTAAACATACAGAGGACTGAAGCTAAAAGCTTTGGTGAGAGAATAAGTCAGTTGGAAGCAGAGAAAATGAAAATGACTGAAGAGTTAGCACATTATCCCCTTCTAACGATCGAGATTGAGGAAGCAAGAGCTAAGATCGGACAGCTTCAAAATCGGCTTCTTACCGAGTCCAGTCATGCAAAACAAGAAAACCTGCAACAATATAGGGAAAATCGTTTGAATGAATTGGAAGTAGAAGCTGTCGAACTGCGCCGTGTAAACATGGAAGTTCAGCACCAAAAAAGAGAACTTGCAAGTAAGCTTGCTGCAGCGGAATTACAGATCCTATCTCTTGGACAGCTCACTGAGGTATCCTTATGCATTCCGTAAACTTTTTATAAATTTTCTGGTACCATCCAATTCCCTGTTACACTATGCTGTTATTCGCTTGCTTCCAAGACAAACATGTTTTCTCCGGATGACATTTATAATTATGCTACTAGATATTTTCTTCATGTTCTACAAAATTATTAGTTTCTTAATGTTCTACACAATTATCATTCCTGAAATTTATCTAAAGAGCACCACATCTTTGCTGCTTCCTATATACTGAGAAACTGAAATACACGAATCTTGTCTTCTTGAACAATGAACATGCTAATTAAAATAAAATGGTGAAGATCAAATGATAAACAATGGATATGGTATAAATTTACAATGATATCAGATAAAGTTTTTTCAAATTTCAATTTTTGTTTCTGCAAATCTGACACCAGGGGTATTAATACTCATTATGTGTGATTATCAGAATAAGTTTGGTTTGGTATATAAGGTTGCTTTGCATAGTTTTTGGAAATTAAAATTCTTTTGCAAAAATTATGACACTTCACTGGGGTTACACTTGTTACTTGCTGCCCTTTTCTCATAAAAATTTAATATGTATCGATTTCTGGCTTGAATTGGTATACTTCACAGACATGCAATTCAGTTTGTGTATCAATGTATAACTTCATGAGGAACTTGTGCAGAGTGATATGGTTGCAAAGGTTGAAGCTGAGGCATCTAAACTGAGGCACACAAATGAAGATCTATGCAAGCAAGTTGAAGGCCTCCAAATGAGTCGATTCAGTGAGGTTGAAGAACTTGTTTATTTGCGGTGGGTAAATTCATGTTTACGTTATGAGCTTCGCAATTTAAGTATAACCCCTGCAAAGATATCTGCAGTAGACTTGAAGGATGATCTGAGTCCAAAATCTCAGGATATTGCTAAACAGCTAATGATAGAATATGCGATGCCTGAGCACTCAGTAGCACACAGAAAACACCATAAAGATAATGATTCAGAAAGTTTATCATCTTACTCTTCTAATACATCGGAAGTTACAGAACTTGATGATGTGTCAATGGAAGCCTTTCCAGGGCGTTTTAATACATCAAAGAAATCTGGTCTGATTCGAAAATTAAAGAAGTGGGCTACAAGTAGTGATGACAGTCAGCTGTTACATGGTGAGTGCCTTTCAGAAAAGAGCGGTGAGAAGGGTCACACCAGTAAGACCAGTCCAAGGCGAAGACATTCTATCAGTGGACCGAAAGAGTCCATTGAACATTTGATGCTACAAAACAAGAGAGAAATTTCTGACACGTGTAAAACTAATGAATCCAAAAATAGGGAAGGAACTAGAGTCTCTTCTTTTGATTCCACAGATTCCCAATTGGTAACCATAAAGTTTGATTCTTTGGAGGACCTGCACAAGCCTCTGTCCTCAAAGGCTAGATTTTTTGAGCGACCAAATGACATAGCTGCTTCTTTCCAGATTATATCAAAGACAGTATCTGGAAACTTGGAGGACAAGTATCCTGCATTCAAGGATAGACATAAGTTGATTGTTCAGAAAGTTGAACAGGCAGTTCCGCAGAAAGTTGAGAATGTGAAGGTAGAAAAGCCTTCATTATCATTACAGCAGTCTGAAGCAACTCAAGTGGTACCTGTAGAAATTGAAAAGAGAGCACTGAGAATAGCTAAGCCCCCTCCCAAACCTTCAGAGGCAAGTGCTACAACTAGTGGACTTCAGAAGGGTTCCATTAGTATAATTCCACTGCCTCCTCCTCCTCCTCCTCTTCCACCAGCCCCTACATGTCAAGGAATTAAAGGTGCACCCCCACCCCCCCCACCACCTCCTCCCCCAAAATTTTCAGCAGTTGGAGCAAATATAATGCAAAGAGCCCCACAAGTAGTTGAATTTTATCAATCATTAATGAAAAGGGATGTGAAGAAAGATTCTTCTGGAAGTGGACTTGTTGATGGTCCAAATGTTGCAAATGCTCGCAGTAGCATGATTGGGGAAATTGAGAATCGTTCATCACATTTACTAGCTGTAAGACCATATTTTCAATTCTATAATTGATTTCCCAATGGTATTTCTTTTGCACCATTCATTTGATGTCCCTGTACATGGAAGAAGGGAATGACATTCAATCTCTGTTATTATATCAAAACTCTGTTCAATTGAAGCTTTTCATTAGTGAATCTAATTCAACTTTGTTTGAAAATTTGCTGCTTGATAGATAAAAGCAGATGTGGAGACACAAGGCGATTTTGTTCGGTCCCTGATAAGAGAAGTGAGAGGAGCAGTGTACACTAACATTGAAGATGTTTTGGCTTTCGTTAAGTGGCTTGATGATGAGCTATCCTTCCTGGTGAGAATTGTCTAGTTTGACAAGAGAGATTGGAAATTCAAAATTTGTTGTTGTTATCCTCTTGTCATATATCCTTGTTGTAAGTGCAATGGAGGCACAGGTCAAATTTTTATTTGCGGAATTGAAAGTGTGCTTCACTGCACCACATGTGTGTTCCTATTGTTAGGATGCTTGGCAGCATGTTCTTTTCAGTTGACTGCATAGGGTTTTTACTGTTCTGGCTTCTCAGTAATCCTATTTTTGGTGCTCGACAAAATGTTGTCTCTGCAGTTAGATCAAAGTCACACTCTTTCATTACATCTACATCATTTTTTTTTTCAGGTTGATGAGAGAGCTGTCTTGAAGCATTTCGATTGGCCTGAGAGGAAAGCTGATGCTATGCGAGAAGCTGCCTTTGGGTATCAGGATTTGAAAAAATTGGAGCTTGAAGTTTCATCGTATGAAGATGATGTTCGTCAGCCTTGTACTGCTGCTTTGAAAAAGATGCTGGCTTTATTGGAAAAGTGAGAACACTAGAATACTTAAAGGCTCTGACTTTGTCTTCTGTAATTTCATTTGCTTCAGCTATTGTAAAGGGAATCATTTTTTTTGGCAATTTTTATACCCCCACTCTGTTGGTATTGGGGGAACATAAGCATATTCAAGTTTTGTGGTTCAGGGTTTCATTCAGCTGGAAACATTCTTCTGATTGCTTCACAATAAAATCATTTTAGTTAATATAGAGGTTCAGACTGGGTTAATTCTTTTGACAGATTCTTCAAGCAAATTTTAATTGAGTTATATTTTGTTTAAAAATTTGGCAGGTCTGAACGTAGTGTCTATAACCTGCTGAGAATGAGAGATATGGCAATGACGCGCTACAAAGAATTTCAGATTCCAACTGATTGGATGCTTGATACTGGAATTGTCAGTAAGGTAACATGGTAGAATAATCTTCAAATCCCTAAATCACAAATTCCTGTTAGTTTACAACTTCTAGAGTCCCACTGCTTATAAAAGTGGCATTGTGTTTTGTTTTCTCCCCTGGAATCAGCAACCAATGTCTTTAGTTGCATCGAGGAAGTTTATTCAGCTAAGATAGGTTGTTTATGCGTATTGTTTACAATAGAACTTCCCTATGCTATTTGCTTCTCAATCTTTTGAGAATTTCTTGAGAACTACATCAGTTTGCATTTGAGTGCTTTCAGTCTTTGATTTCTGAGTCAAAGTTAACCATGAAAAAGTGCTGGTGGATTATTAGTCAGAAACTAATGCAGACATGTACAGGTTACAGATGAAACCATGTTCTCTTGTATCTTTGTTAAAAAGTGTGGGTTTGATCTTGGGGATGAGATTTGTTGATATTTCAAACTTCTCATTAGGTGACTGGCTAGGACCCTCTTTACATCTTTTTTGTTTGACATAGCCTTATTAACGCTCTTTTGTTGATCTGTATGATTTACAAACAATTCTATTTTGTTGTGATAGATGAAAGATCCCAAGGTGACAACTCGAAAGTTGGGGGCATTATGTGGATGTTTCTCTTTTAAAGCATAATGTATTAGATCTTTAGAAGTGTTGCGTTAAATTTTCAACGTTCTCTCATATGTTGCCAGGATATTAGCCTACTTGCATTTTCATTTGTATTTTGATTTAGCCTCATTTTGCTATTTTCTTTAACAGTACAATTTATAACTATAAGCAATTTTATGGATTATTCTGGTACCTCCTAATGAAAGATGCATAGTTGATGCTTAAAAAGTTGATTTTAGTTTTCTTCACATTTCTGTGTTAGAAGTGTGAAAGGTTCTAATATCACAGAAGAATATTTTCTTATCAGAAAGTCCCCTGGTTCACTGTTACCGACAAATATTAATTCGAAAATGTGATATCTTATAGTGATAAAGTACATGTGATGTAATAATTATGCTTTATTTTCATTTCACCTCATACAAGTATTAGTTTATCTCCCATGAAGTATCCCTAGCTTAGTCATCCCACCTCTTCTAGGTGATTACTTGCTTTGGCATTTGGCCATTTATATGTCTGCAAACAATCTTCAAACCATGATCAGTATCGATCATTTCATTGTAATTGGAATTGGTGCTTTCTATTGTAATTTGAGTCTGATTACTCAAACTGATTTTAGGAAGCTGCGTTGTTTGGATAATCTCAGTTTTATATTTGAATGCAGATAAAGTTTGCTTCAGTAAAATTAGCAAAGAAATACATGAAAAGAGTAGCTGTAGAGCTTGAGTCAAAGGTATGCTCAGAAAAAGAACCTGCACAGGAGTTCCTGCTTCTGCAGGGTGTGCGGTTTGCTTTTAGAGTTCATCAGGCAAGTTCACCTATATCTTCTTGAGTTTGACTCGAAATCTACACAGTTGAATCCTGATAGCAATATCACAATTTGATTCGCCATGGAAATATCGCCTATTTATTTTGTACTTAGTTTGCTAGGTTTTGTTGTTGCAGTTTGCAGGAGGATTTGATGCAGAAAGCATGCGTGCATTTGAAGAATTAAGGGATCTTGCTCATATGCATCATAAGAAATCTCAAGATCGACAGTATGCAGTTTTACCACCTACGTAAAATTGCAACATATATTTTGAGGGCTGCTTTGTCCTTAATGTCATGCGATCAAATTCTACTAGGGAGATTATGACCTCTTTTGGAAGGCTGTACTTATGTCATGATAGCTTGTGGAAAAGAATTTCCATTTCCACTTTGCGATCAATGTGTACAACATTAATTCAGCTTTAACTAGGTCATAATATCTTGTTTCCAAATTTGATCTAAATGACAAAGAAGGAAGAGATGCATCTCTTGTTTCTATCTTGATCATAACTTGCATTTGCAATTGCTTGGTTAGAATTTATGCAAAATGTAATATTGAAGCTTGAACCATATTGTAATTAAATTGCTCCATGGAAAGTGTCATACTGATTAGCATCCCCTGCCAAGTTGAACCTCAGCAGAGGAAAACCTTACATTCAATCTCTTCAAAATCTTTTATGGCACAAATAGTAGGTTGTGTAAACAAGGCATTGGTCATTATATTAAATCTCTCCTTGATGTCATTGCCGAGTTTCATGTCTTATCGTACACTCGATACCCTATTCCACATAAAGTTTGTTCCCTTAGGGCCCGTTTGTTTCGCGGAATTTGTGCATGCTGGAATTGCCAATTCTGGAATTGAATCCATTCTGGAATTCTGCTATTCTCAAAACGAATTCTAGAATATGGGCTTGTCCTGTTTTGGTTCACCTGGAAGATGACTGAGAAGATGCAGTTTGGTTCCAAAAAATTTGGCATTGGAGATTGATTCTTGGTGATAAGAATTGCGCTAATGTGTGGCATCAAGATTGACTCTTGGTGTTAAGAATCATGGTAATGTGTGGCATGAAGATTGACTCTTGGTGTTAAGAATTGTGGTAATCGTTCAAGATGAGATTCTGCCAATGGATGCCAAAGTTAAGATCAGATAAATGTGCTGGATGTAGGCCTGGCTGAAATTGAAGGCCCAACAGCATGCTTAGTCTACTGAAACTGAAGGTCAAGCATGCTGGTGAACTTTGGCATAGCATCACTTATCGAAAACTCCTACTGGCAAATTTTTTTGGACTATTTTAATGATAAAAAAATCATTATGCCAGGTTCAACCCAAATCCTCCAATAACATCTTTCTCAATATAAAATTTAGGCCGCTGCACTTGTCAGCCTCCATAATGTTTTTTTGCAATTTTGCAACCTACACAATCCACAGCCCCAAAAATATTCACAGCTAACAGTAGGGTCCCGTGACTCTTTTTTGGCTATTTATTTTAAGCAATTATTAATTTGTAATTTTCTCTATAATTAATTTGCAGATATAATTTAAGGGCAAATGGAAAAGGAAGGTAAGACAAAATGTACAGTTTGGCAAATTTATGGTCAAGAAGTGAAACATGCCTTCAGCCTCCCTTGTTTTGATATATTTTTAATTTTTACATTTAAAAATATTATTTTTCTTAAAACAAAGACTTTGTTTCTCTTAGACAAGGCTAGTATATTTAGACGTGTTCTTTGGATTAAACACATTGGCAGAAATTGAATTTGATTTTGGAGGAATCAAATTCGGGAAGAGGAACGAATCCTTGAAAGAGGATATTTTTATTTTTTATTTTTTCATTTTATTAAAAGTGGATATTTCATTAAATTATTTTATTAATTATAATATAAATTTTTTAATTTTTCTGGTTCAAAGGGTAGCGGTAGGGAAAAACTAGGTTAAAAAAACCTCTGGTCTTGTCCAAATCCATGAAATCCTAACTAAAGACCTACTTTTCCAATCCAAACAATACATGAGAAGACCAACAAAACCTGTGATCTAGCCAATACATCATATACTCAAGAGTATTTACATCAAACAACCCACACCCTATACAAAATTGTCTACAAAAATAGACAAGTCCCCCCAGTGCAGAATTTGAATCCGAATCAGGCAGTTTACCTAAATCCAAACCAGGGGAACATGAAATCCCGTGTGAAAGACCAACTCTAAAAGCACCTATTTTTGCATAAACAATGTTAGTAACAAGAAAATCATAAGGCAAAAAAACTATCAAGTGGAGAGGTGGCTATATTTGCTGAGAATCAAATAATACTATCACTATTTGTTACCTATCTATTCACACCAAATTGCACATTGAAATGAATTAAAAATACAATACTCCTTGATTCGCCTTCTATTTCAATTTGAAGCACAATTTCTTTCCTGTAGCTAAAACAATAACCATGATTTTCAATAGTTATATTTAATATACATACCCACTTCCATGAACTGAGTTTTTTATCATCTCATCGAAAATGAATTTTGATATAAAATTAGTTCCATTAGTGACTGCTTGATAACTTATTCATATTGAAATATGACTTTCGATATGACCAAACTATCATCTGTTTGATAAAAATGTGCTTCATTCCATATAAGGAATATGCAGAATTTCCCATACTTCATAAGGACAACACAGAATTAGTTATTAACATTCCCACCATCTTACTGAGGAAAGGGGTGCATAATTTATCAGTGCAATACTCCTCAACCATAATCATAGAACAATCTCCATAAGCAAAGTATTGGAGATAAGTAAGACCGAGAAAATATAGCTGGATGCAAGACCCCCCCACCCATACCCATATTTGGCAGAAATGGATTCTGCTAAACATACATATGGGTAGGGGGTATAATTATATAATTCCCACAACCACCATAAAAGATACATTTCCATCGAACCAAAAAGCAAAGTGTCTTCCAAACACCCCCATAAACACTGAGACACATATAGGGTTCCATCCCAGTGAAATGAGTTAAAATAAGTTCAGTTAAAGGAACAAATACAATGCAAATTACAGTCATGGAACAAATTTCCATAATGCAACAAATATGGGATTATTCAAGACCTTATCCCATTAAGGCTAATGGGAACCTATTTTTGTAACATAGATACACGCTTAGTTTCATCAAATTCCTGAATTAATATATCATCATCTATTGCTTGATTGGCTAAAAAGTTAGCCAGTTTATTAACTTCTCTAAACCAGTGTTTAACCTCAAAATTGGACAGAACCTATAAAAGTTCAAGAGCCTTGTCAAGCCTATACTAAATGGTCCAACAACTAGATTTTCTATTTATGAGAGCATAGTAAATCACCATAGAATTTCCTTCAATGATGAGGTTCTTGATATTCAAGGAGGCTAGAGAGAGTCCCAGAATGACAGCTTCCATCTCTGCCACATTATTTGATCCCCACAGTAATTTCTGACATATGCCTTTGATTATTTTACCTTCAGAATTTTTGATGACAGCCCCAAAATTTGAGAGACCCAGATTTCCCCTTGAGGCTCCATCAAAATTCAGTTTGTGGAAGTCTGAAGGGGGTGGAGACCAAATTGCTGCGACTCTTACATTATAGGGTTTCTTAACAGTTCAAGAGCCTTTCGAGGGGAGAGTTTGAAGTAAAGGCTAGTTATGGTTATGTTGCCAAACGTTTGACCCCTTGTGAGAAATTGGCTTTAAAATTTTTTAAAGTCTGGTTAAAAGTTAATTATTAAGCTTAAGTCTCTAAATGTCAGGATTTTCAAGAACTGGCTGCCTGTCGGAAATTCAGGATATGGATACAATCGGAAATGGAAGCATAGCAAGGGAATTTCTGAATCGTAAATGGAAGCATAGTAAGGGAATCCCTGGAATTCCGAAGGGAAGGTTGGGACCCACACATTTTGAAATTATAGTTGTTTCGAAGAAGATAGAGGAAAACAAATCATTGGAGAATAGAGGAAGTGCAATTCCTAATTTTTTAAAAAAAGCTGGGACCCACACAACGTGAAGTCATGGGCGGATTGAAAGATGGTGGAAGAAGTTAACTCAGTAGATTCCTGATTGATGAATGATGAAAATACTTATTACCTTGGCGGAGCTCCTTTGTTCTTGAAAAGGACATTTGAAGTATGCATTGATGGAAAGTGAAAGGGGGAAGTGCAATTCTCGAAACATCGAAAATAGAAACTCATGAAGGTTGGTCTCCGACATTCGTGAAGTGGAAGATGGGCTTCAAAAGTTTTTCATCATAGCCGCTCCATAGGCGAATTCTGAAGGAATGTGATGAAATTCCCACCTCAATGGAAATGAAGTGTCATTATTATGTCTGTAGAAGCCGCAACTGTTAGAAAGACAAAGAATCAAGATTATTGGTGTTGATGTGCTAATTTCTAATCTTGAATCATGACTTGTCTCCAACAAAGACCATTTTGTGCCCCGCTCCTATGATTGATGAAGATGACAACGAAAGTGATGATTTTTACCCTCAAAAGAATAACATGCATGAACCAGTGCAAACTGATTTCCTGAAAAGCTTCTATGGTGGCATGCAGTTTCAACCTCAAAAGGTTCACCCTTCTCTATTCAAAATCTTTCAAGATATTGAAATAAAGACCAATGGTGAAAGTCTTTTGCTTATGCAAAATTTGAATGTTCTTGAAGAAGATGAAGTTGCAAAGGCAGAACCATCTTGCATTAGTATGAACAATCAAGTGGTAGATCAAATATATGATGATGAAATTATTGAAGATTCATCTCATGAACAATCACAATTCCAGGTATCTATCTACATGGATGAAGAATGCCAAGAAAATCTCTATGCTGAAAAGAGTACTATTGAAAATGATTCTTCATGTGCGAAAGATGTCCCTTGTGTAGTTGTTTGCAGATTTGAAGAATATACTAATAAACTCAAGGAAGAAGAACCGTAAGGTGAATCTGAAAGTGATAAATGTTTTACACAAGAACATTTAGAGAATCATGGAGGAAGGAATAAAGATAACTTGTGCCCGGATAAGGTGGATTTCCTAAAAAGTTTCTATGGCAGCATGCAGTTTCAGCCCCACAAGGAAGATATAAAAGATAGTGTTGAAATGCACCATTCGTCTATGGTGAACAACATAAATAAATCAAAGATCCTTGTTAACGAAGGGCTAAATCATTTCCCGATTCCCATGGAGGAATCTTCAGATTGCAAAGAGGAACAAAGGAAAGGAAGTCACTTTCTTGTTAATGAAATTATTTCAGAACACACAAAGGATGACAAGGAAGTAGAAGCAACGAAAAAAAAGGTCCTATCGAAACATATGCTGATCAAGAAAAGAGTACAGGTAAAATCTTACAAGTGCCTTCATTTTCTTCAAGACAAGAATTTTTTTCCTCTAAAAGTATTGATCAGTTTCCAACTAATGAGATTTATGAAAAGAAAATCGAGGATTGTCTTGATGATAAATCTAAAAGATCTGAATCGATCAATGATAATTGTAATGAAAAACTCTTAGAAGGAGAAATAAAGAAATGTCTTCTTTTTGAATCTCTCTCTTCGAAAGGCATGTCTTCAAAAATTGCATCATGTGAGACACAAAACTACGATGTAGAAGATGAGGTGAAGAATGTCCATTTATATTCTGATAGTGTATTTGTTTCAAGTGGCTGTGGGAAAATTTCAAATGATGAGGAAGTTTGTTCAAATTCTACAAATATTTATGATGCTTGTATTTCTATGGAAATTTTCTCGGTTATTTGTGAAGAGCCAGATTTAATGTTGGCACTAGGACACAAGCTCTCTCATCAAAAACTATACGAAGGCTGCCCAATTCCTGGATCAATTTGTCTCAATCATCAGCGTAATCAAATCAGAGGTGTTGAAGATGTCGATAAAAAGCCAAAAATTATCACACAAGAAGATTCAAAAATCTACAATGAGAAGTGGCTTTTTGGCCAAGAGTATGTTTACAAGTTATTGTTGCATGCTATCAGTCTAAAAATCAACATTGAGGAGTTCGCTATGTGGCCATTGTTCTTAAGAAAATTGTCTAGAGACAGTCCATTTCTCCAAGAGGGCTCATATTTCTCCCAGCCTGTGAATGGTTTTGCATAATTTATCTTGAGCTTTCCTAAGGTAAGGAGCTTCTTGCCCTATTTCTTTTGTAAATAAAATTTGGCTTGTTGTAGGATGTAGAAGTTTTGGCTTGCCCATTTTTGGCTTTGCCTAGTTCCCCTCCACCCACTTGCAAATCAACTCCCTGTGTTCATATATACTTCTTGACTTTGTTGCCCAATGGACTAGACACTGATCATTGCCAAAGATTCTGAAGTTCTTTTCTTTTTGCGAGAAAAAGCCGTTCCCAATCAGAGCCAATTGTTGCCAAACTTTTGACCCCTTGTGTGAAACTGGCTTAAAATTTTTTAAATTTTGGTTAAAAGTTCATTCTTAAGCTTAAGTCTCTAAATGTTAGGATTTTCAAGAATTGGCTACCCGTCAGAAATTCAGGATTTGGATACAATCGGAAGTGGAAGAATAGTAAGGTTCCCAAATCAGAAATGTAAGCATAGTAAGAGAATCCCTGAATCGAAAATGGAAGCATAGTAAGAGAATTCCAGAAATACTGAAGGGAAGGTTGGGACCCACACATTTTTAAATTATAGTTGTTTTGAAGAAGATAGAGGAAAACAAATCATCGGAGAATGGAGGGAGGAAGTGCAATTCCTGAAATTCTGAAGAAATGCTGGGACACACATTGTGTGAAGTCACGGGTGGATTGAAAGATGGCAGAAGAAGTTATCTCAGTAGATTACTGATTGATGAATGATGAAAAGACTTATTACCTTGGCGGAACTCCTTTATTTGGGAAAAGGATGTTTGAAGTACGCATTCATCAAAAAGTGAAAGGGGGAACTGCAATTCTTGAAACACCAAAAATGGAAACTCATGAAGGTTGGTCTCTGATCTTTATGAAATGGAAGAAGGGCTTCGGAAAATTTTCATCATAGCCACTCCATAGGCAGATTCTGAAGGTATGTGATGAAATTCATGCCTCAATAGAAATAAAGTGTTATTATTATCTCCGTAGAAGCCTCAGCTGTTAGAAAGACAGATAATCAGAATTATTGGTGTTGACGTGCCAATTTCAGAATTCGACAAGTTGGTAGCTGTTGTCCCTAAATCTAAAGGCGCCATTTCTTTTTGAAAATATTGCTAACAGAGATAATGATGGGAAGGCCACGTAGCCTTTATTAAAAAATGTCTTTCCATTTTCAAATATTCTCTTATGACATGTGTCTTGTAACAGTTTCATTTTATTATGCAAGAAAATTGTATTGTAACGACCATGGTAGGCCAAAGGACTTTAAATACTTGCTTTGAATAGTATGCAAAGGATTGACAATTTTGATTCAATTTTCCCCTGTTTCTACGACAACTCAGTGTGACTCAAAATTTGAATTATGATTGTTGTTCATTAGTTTCTTGTAGCTTTACTGTTAAATGGGTGAATAGGAGATGAAATGGATGAATTAATTGCAGGTAATCAAACTGTGTTTTTGAGAGTCAAAGATTATAAGGTGATATGTGAATCACTATTTGTTCAGTTTCCTCTTTTTTTCATGCTGTTAGCAGATTTTCCCTTTTTAATGATTGTGTACTATATGTGATCTTCATGGTTGTGGAGGTGCATTTACAAAATCTTATGTGGCGATTATACTGTGTTTGGTTTCCATGGTCATGGGGATTAATGCACAACCATAGATTTTACATTTTAATATTTGATTTTATGTTTGTTCGTGGATGTCTCATGGTGATGAACATTCATTAGATGCCTTTGTTGCTCTATGGTTAAGAACATACCCTTTCATATTCATAAAATACCAAAAATATATTCATTGAAGATTTGTCATAGGGATTTGTACCTGTATAAATCAAAGATTAAGATGTTGTTCTTTTATTTTAGTTTGTTCAAATGTTGGTTACAAAGAGGTCTTGTGAGGGCTTGAGTCGATATTATAAAAGACCAATTCGTTAACCAACATGTTAATAAAAGTATCCCATTTGGTAAATGATGATAAATAGTTAGCCT
This sequence comes from Thuja plicata, assembly GCA_018584345.1. Lineage (NCBI taxonomy): Eukaryota > Viridiplantae > Streptophyta > Pinopsida > Cupressales > Cupressaceae > Thuja > Thuja plicata. The sequence goes on from MU225433.1 coordinate 3,195,074, forward strand.
TCTTCATGAGAAAAGTTTGAGTAACTTCTGATATGGTTGTCTCAATTTTATTAAAAACATTTAAGAGGGGAGATGTGTGTTTCCGAAAAACCGTTTCATTCCTTTCTAACCATAAGTTCCAAATAACAACGGAAGGAAAAATGTCCCAAAAAGGAGCGAAAGCTTCTTGCTTCATCATAAATGACCAAGCTTTAAAGTGAGCCAATAAATTAGGGCCAACAATCGAGCTCCAGCCTAATGTTCCAAAAATACAATACCAACAATCAAGAGCAAAAGGGCAGTGTAAAAACAAATGATCAGCTGATTCCATAAAGTAGCCACAAAGCAAAAATAGGAAGATAACTATAATCCCCAACTTGTCTAATCTCATTCCAGTGAGCACACGGTCTTGGATGGAAAGCCATGCAAAAGCCCCAGCCTTAGGAAGACAAGAGGGTCCCAAAGGAGCTTGGTGGGCCAAGGTTCAGTGAAATCCAATGAAAAATTAGCTTCATATCCCTTTTTAACCGAATACTATCCAGGTGGGGACTTTGTCCAAATGAATTCATCCTCACATTGGGAAAATATAATCCTCTGCCTACCAAGATCTACTTTTAATTCAGTGATGAGATGAGGAGAAAAAATTATAGAGGAGAAATCCTTCCACTGAATCCCATAAGAAACATTCGAGGAATCCACCATAAAATAATTAGAAACATAGATACCCCAAGAATCCTTGAGAATAGAATCCAAAGGGGCCTAGTCATGAATTTGATTAAGGGGTAAAGATTCATTCTAGACATCATCCAAAAACTGGGCCTTAGTGCCATTATGGATCAACCATGACAAATGTGGGATAAGCAACTCCATACATGAGATGATGAAATTCCATATTTGAGATCCCTTGGAGAGCGATAATGTTTGAAAATGTCTCCCTCGATCTAAAGTATCTAAATATTTAGCCATCATTAGGCGCGACCATTTCTTATGTGGGTGTTGATATATTTTCCAAAATAATTTTACCCCGAGAGCTGAATTTCGAAGGGAGAGATCTTTTATGCATGTCCCTTTAAGTGATTTAGGCTGACAAACCTTATCCCATGAAAGAAGAGGTGGATTTTTGTTTTGTGAAACATTTTTAGACCAAAGAAAGTCTCTTAAAATGGATTGAAGCTCATGTTTTGATAAGTCCTTTAAGTGATTTAGGCTGACAGACCTTATCCCATGAAATACGAGGTAGCTTTTTCTTTTGTGAAACATTTTCAGACCAAAGAAAGTCCCTTAAAATGGAGTGAAGGTCTTGTTTTGATCGTTTAGGCATATTTAAAATAGACATGAGGTATATAGGGATTGCATTTAGGACCAAATTTATCATAGTAATATCCCCAGAAGAGTAATCCATTTATGCTTCCATGATAGAATCTTAGTGGAAATTGCAGAAATAATCTTGTCCCAGAAATTATGCTTTTTCACTACCAGTGTAGAAAGGAAGTCCCAAATATTTACAAGAGAAGAAACTCACAGAAAAACCCCAAAAATAGGTAAGTCTTTGTTGAACAATGAGGGATACATTAATGAAAAAGATCTTAGATTTGTGTGGGTTAAATATTGAACCAAGGATGAACTATAATTCTCAATTACAGATTTAATAATACAGGATTCAACCATGGTGGGTTGACCAAAAATAAGTGTGTCATCAAAAAATAAGTTATGAGAAAATACCTCATTATCAAGAGCATTCAGAGTAACCCCTTTCCAAAGATGTAGTTCTGTATCCTTCTTAATAGCCCTACTAAGGCCCTCTGTCATAATGATGAATAAGAAGGGGGAGAGGGAGTTTCCTTTCCCAATACCTCTAGTAGATGAGAACAAGCCTTTAGGTGAGCCATTGACGAGGATTAAAAATCATTGGGTATCTATACACATCATAACCCATTTAATCCACTTAGCACAAAAACAAAATTTATATATTAATTTAGATAGGAATTCCCAACTGATACAGTCATAAGCCTTCATCATATCCAACTTGAGAATCATGGCTGATTTTAGTTCAATAGATATTGAATGTAGGACTTCATGAGAAAGAATGAATCCTTTAGGAGTTTCATGACCTAGAACAAAACCTCCTTACTCCTCATAAATAATAGAAGGGATAAGTTTGGCCAACCTGACTGAAATGGCTTTCGTGATAATTTTATAGAAAGCATTGCATAACGATATGCGTCTGAAATTCACAAAAGTTTAAGGATTATCCATTTTAGGGATGAAGGCTATCCAAGTTTTATTTAATTTTATTAACATAGTCCTATTTCTTCTTCTCTCTTCCAATGCAAGGAGTATATCCTGGCCTAAAAAATCCCAACATTTTTGAAATAAGAGAATGGTGAAACTATCCGGCCTTGGAGCTTTATCCGAGGCCATAGAAAAAACTATAGATTTAAGCTCTTCTGAAGTAAATGAAACCATCAAAATTTGATTATCAACCTGTGATACACAAGAGGGAATAACATCAAGAATTTTTTCATGCATGACATTCCCTTTGTCTGTAAGGAGATGGCTAGAAAAGGCAATTGCCTCTTGTGCTATAGCTTCTTCATCCTCAAGAAGTCCCAAAGGAGACTGAATAGAGACTATTCTATTCCTCATCCTACACATTTTTGTTGATGCATGAAAAAAATAGGCATCCTATCCCCTTTAGTAAGCCAGATGTCTCTAGGCTTATGCTTCCAGTAAATTTCTTCTCTTAGTAGAACTTCTTCAAGAGTAGACCTAAGGGAATTCTCCTAGGAAAAGGTAACTAAGTCCATACCTTGATATAATACCAATTTATTTAGTGCTTGAAATTCCTCTTGTAGTCTAATTTTTTCCTTAAAAATGTTTTTAAAATGGGTGATGTTCCATTGCTTTATCTTTGACTTTAGAAATTGAAGTCATTTAACAATCTGAAATAAACATGATCCTTCAACAAAAGGATACTTAAACCACCATGCTCTTAAGAGGGGGAAAAAATGGGATCCCAAAACCACACATGCTTGAATTTAAAATAACATCGCCTATGTGATTGAGTTTTTGGGATATCCAAAGCTATAGGGAAGTGATCTGAACCACCATGAGGCAAAATGGACGATATATAATCATGATCAACCGATAGCCAAGTATCTCGAACTAGAAATCTATCTAAACGTTCTGAAATCTAGGAGAACCCCAACCACTTATTAGTCCATGTAAATCTTCCCATTTTGGAGGTACATAATTTAAATTATTGCTAAATATGAATTCTTTAAAATCTTGCATAAATTTTGGAGAGGGAATAATGCCACCTTTTTTTTCAACATTGTCCATAATGGCATTGAAATCTCCCCCAAGGATGACAAGATCCTCATTAAGAACTGTCAGGAATTCTCTAATTAAATTACATAATCGAGATTTTGACAAAATAGTTGTTGGCTCATAAATGTTGAATATCCAAAATTTAAGAGGAGATGATAGACTTGTAGCCAATGCCAACATCCAATATTTACCAGATGAAATAATTTCAAGAGATGTGGTGTTGTTGTTCCATACAAAAGAAAGACACCTAGAGAAACCTTATGAGGACACAACAACACATTCCCAAAGTTTCGAAGAAGAGAGTAATTTTTCTGTCACTTCCTTAGATAACTTAGTTTCATGTATGAGAAGAATATCAAATTTTATGCTTACTAACTGGCTCCTTATGAGCCTTTGTTTGTTAGGGTCATTTAATCCCCTAACATTCCAGGAAAGGATCCTCATTGTGCTAGAGGGGAAGCCTCACTTCCCCTCTTTTTTTGAGCTTTTTTTACATCCACAGAGCCACCAAAAACATACTCAGGCTGATGGTTTTTCTTAACCGCTGAAGCCCTGGTCGCAGGAGGGTTAAATGAAGATTTATTCTTCATTTTCCCTTGACTGAAAGAGTTCAGCAAGGTGGATTGAATCCCAACATCTATTTCCTATTGTATTTTCAGCTTCCCAGGAGGAGTGCCTTTCCCTTTGTGCGGAGAGCAGGGGGATGTATTCATGGACAGGGATTAGAAGATGGGAGAAGCATATTTTTCCATGATAATAACCTTAGAAATGGGAGAAGTTGATAATTCAATGTGAACCTCATGCAAATGAGAATCGTTAACCAAGGAATCCACATCCTTGTCAAGGAAAAGAAGATCATAGGGACTAACATAATCTCCCCCTTGCACTTTAACCATGAAAGAGAAGAATCCAATGTGTCAATAATAGAGTTTGTAATTTCATCTGTTAAAACCACATTCACCATCTTAACAATATCATGGAATTGCACAATAATAATCTCATTAGGTTGAATCATAAGTGGGGAATCCTTATTGAACCTGGGTGGGGTAGGTTCAAAAAAATATTTGTCAATATGCACAAAATATTGCACACCTAGTATCTTAGAAGGCTATAAAGGTGGAGATCGAACCCCATCTTGAAGAGAATCAAAATCCATGGAAATGTGGTTTGAATTCGCAGGAATGTCAAATTGAAAAGAAGGGTTTTTTAGCGGAGATGAAATGGTATGGGGAGTTATAGGTTCCACATGAGGAATAGAGACCTCAGAAGATGAAACAGTATGAGGAGTTACAGATTCCACATAAGGAATAGAGACCTCAGAAAGGTTAGCTATAGGTTGCGTTTGATTTATTGAAGGAAAAACCTTCATAGACCCTTTAGGAAATTTAACAAAAAAATCACAATCGATAGTAATGACAGTCTTAGCCAAAAAAATACCATCTTTAATTATTTATTGTCTCCAACTTCCAAAGGGAGACTCAAACTTATAGGTATTAGATATTAAGGTGTTCTTAGAAACCATAACACAGACCTTAGTCGATAATTTATTATCCTTTAAGCACCTATCAGTCCGCACAAAAGTGCCAAAAGTGTTTCCAACTTCCTTCAGAATTCTGAGATCATTAAACTCATATGGAAAATTAGGAAAAGAAAACCAAACATGAATGGCTTCAAAAAGAGTTTTCCCTAGTTGAAAACAAAGCTTCAAGGGGGACTGTAGAACAACATTATTTTTCAGATTCAAAAAGAGTTTTGTTAATGTGTATTCCTTAGCCTCAACATTATAAAAAATGATCACAAATGTGTCTGTAGATAAAACTTGAAAATAAAAAATGCCATACAAGGGTGATATAATTAATTTTTGTAGTTTAGATAAATCAATAGATTAACCCCATACCTCTATGATGACACCACACTTTGTTAGATCTATACCACGCCAAATGTTCAATTCATTATTAACAATAATATGAGGGATGGGGTTCCATTCCTTTTTACCCAATGAAGCATTATGAGTACCCTCCAAAAAAGTAGACAATGCGCCATCATTATTTATTCCATGAAAGTTGTGATCATCATGGGCCGTCGACATAACCTCATAATTTCCCGATACTCCCAAAGATGTGGGAATTTGAAGAGATCCTTCATGATTATTATCACAAACAATTTTTAGAGGAGATTTCTCCTTATTTAAGGTAATATTGGCATCAATAGTGTCCACAGAACTTGTAGTCCCAATAGTCTGCAGCTCAGGGTTAATAGAATGGTTAGGGTTTTGAAATCCTAAATTTAAAACATTTTATTTTACCTTCCGTGGGTTTCTCCTAATCTGTTGTTGCCATCTATTATCCCTAATCATCCTTGAGTGAGATCATGTGGAAATAAAGGCCCCGGTATGGAAAATATCTAGCTATTCCCCATTCTTGAAAACCCTCTTAGGATTCATTGTCTTATGAGCCAATGTACCAAATCTTGCATCCTTAGATGGAGGGTTTTTGAGGGTTTGAAACCCTCAAAATACCTGGACCGTAATGGACGATCCACAGGTAGATCCCTTCACTGCCCATCCCAAAAGACCCACCGAGGTCTGTAATTAGCTTCACCATTATCAATCGTTTGATTCTGACTTAGAGGATCATCCTCAAGTGCTAGGTCTCCCCAACAAAATTTCGCCATCTTCATTTAAATTTTGATAGTTATTTAAAATATCATTTTTCATATTTATTATTTTTTATTATTAATTTTTCATTGTCCTTTAAAATCATAATATATATTTTTTCTTTTAAAAAATATTAATTTTCTTTAAATAAATATTCTTCTCTTCTAAATAAGTCTATAACAGCTAGATATAGTCTTTTGTTACACCACTTCTATAAGTTGTTTCTAATCCCGTCAACATTGAGGAGGTGGAAAGATATTGAATTTAATTTTCTAAGAATAGAATTGCAGGAGAGGAACTAATATTTGGAAGATGGTAGTACTATTTTTGATATTAATCAACATCAATTTTTTTTCTTTTGCAAAATTTCAAACCCTAAACTTTCATGGTGGAGAAATATGATGGGAGGCAAACTGCTACTGGTGAGCCCCACCATCAACTGTAAATATCGCACTTGAGGGGCCCAGTGGACCCATTTCCATGGAACTAGCTCTCAGAGGGGTGCACGAGAGAATGAAAGGTCTTGAAAAGGGTGAATAGGCAAAGGAAGGCCCATGGTGGCGCATTGTGTGAAGGCTAGAAGATGGTAGTACTTTTAAGAAATCCAGGGTTTCAATAGTTGGATGTGTGCTAAATTACAAGGAATGCTAAAAATTGAAATAAACATTTGAATAAGAGTTAAATGTTTATTTATATAAACAATTGAAATATAATTTTTTGTCTATATTGAAACATAGTTCTATTGTAAACTCATCAAAAGTATAACATCAAGCCTAGAATCTATAAGAAAATCAATAACGCCATAAGGAATCTAAATCAAGTGCATGCAAATGAAACAAATAAACTATACCTTCACACACATTATAAGCTTGACCCCATTGTTCTTTAATCCATCAAAGACCTTGTGAATAATAGTATTTTCTTGAAAGAGTGAAGTGTGGTTGATTGATGATGCAAACAAATATGATAGCAATGATAACATGTAGACAATAGTTATAGATATCGATAGCAAAATGAGAATAATTTTTTTTTGAATAAAAAAATCCAAGATAATCAAGGGTTTAGATTAATAGGTTAAAAGATGAATGATTAAGAGGTGAGAGGAAAGTTACTATGCTTAAGAGGTTAATCGAATGGAGGGATGAGATTAAGAAATACATTAACTTTTTGACAGACATCTTTAAGTTCAATGAATCTAGTCATGTGGGAAGAAGAGAGAAAAGGGGAACAGAGAGGAGTGAGACACATGTGACATGACTATCCATGTGAACAAGTTAGGGCTAAGATTAGATAGAAAAGAATAATTGATTAATTAAATATTTAAGAGCATTTATTTAATTAATAGTTGAAAAGGTTAGATTCAGATAATTAAATAAATAAAAAATATTTAATTGATTTTAACAAAGAAAAGTCAAATGAATTAATTAAAAGAATTAAAATATTTATTTACTTAATAAAATAAAATGGTAAAATAATTAAATAAAAAATAAGTATTTATTTAATTGAGGATGTTTTGAGTTGTCTACATCTCCAACCATTTATCATTTTAATCTCTACTTGGGTTAGGAAAAGTGGCTGTCCCAATAGATGCCATCCAACCATAATATACCTGCTTCAATTTATTGTATTCATTAATTTATTATTCATGATTCATGCATCATGTCACCCTTTTGGTCTCATTATAAATGCATGATGCTCAATTTATCTTGTTTTGACCATAGGTTGACTATAACCTTGTAGTTTTCCATTCTTTATACTATTATATTAGCAATAAAATTTGACTATTCAAAAGATTATGTTTTTTCCCCTCTTGAACTAAATATTTTATGTAGATTTGTTTCTTTAATAAATCAGTCACTGTAGCCTCTTTCCATCTTTTTGTACTCTCAAATTTACTATATATGTAGTAAGCATTCTTGAAAATTGATCATTACATGTTGGCTTGTGTGTCGAAATGATTTGAATTGAGAATCTAGAACCTTGTATTTAAGGATAAGCAATGAAAATAAACAATCACATATTATCCAAAATATCCTTAAAGTTTACACAAATATCAATTGACACTACATCATCAAAGGTATTTTACATATTTGTCTTATGTATTTTTGATCCTTGTACATCAATAATAAAATTTAACTTTATAAGAAGGAAATTTCATATTAATATCTAAATACAATATACCCATAATATGATTTTTAATCAAGATATAAGTACACATGCATATATTCTAAAGATAATAAAGTTTGGAAAAATTCACATCAAAATGACATGCTCGCACTGGGACTATATTGCATGCTTAAATTCATGCCAAATATGAAAAATGGTAGTACAAGTCTATTCCTATTGTCTATGATTCATTTTAGTACTAAAACTATGTTAAACCATCACATAAACTGACCCATGAGAAAAATAAAGAAAACAAATTGAAATAGGGAAGGTCTACTCACCCTCCTATTCATTTCTCTATTTTGCATACATTTCTCATGATTTCTCTAGTATTGTACATGTTATCGCTTCCTAATGGATTCAATTTATGTACTTCATGGAATGCTTTTGGAATATGAAGTTAAACGATGGGCTTGAACTTTGAAATAATTAGCAAAACTTAAATGTTGCTATCAAACCAAGTGTGTAGTGATTAGGTCTAGTTTCACCAACCAAAGTACCTTCTTTAATATGCACACTTGAGAATCCACTTGAAAGATGGCATGAGGTTTGCAGATGGATTGTTGGTTAATAGAACAAGAGAAACCATGACCAATGGGTATTCTTTCCCATTTCTACTAGGGTTTGAATGTGGTTAGTGGGGGATTAGAATAAAGGATGGATACAAAATCTAAATGACTATCTACTTTAAGTTTGGATTCACAGATTGCATAAGAAAATCATTAGTAGGAGTGTAAGTACACATCCAATTCTTCCATTTTAATCTTTAGAGTGTAGACCTTAAGCACTTAAACTATTCCTACATCTCCTCTTAATCAAGTTTTACCAAGTTCTTTTATTGGAAACTAATACATCAGGTCAAGTCTTGTACTTAAATTACTTAGTACCATGTCAAGTTGCAAGAAAGATCTTGTCAAGCTTGAGTCCTTGTTCCCCGTGATTCCCCATGTTGTTCTCATTGGTTTTAACTAACATTTTTTACAAGGCCCACACAAAACATTATAAGGTGCATTACACAAGTTAAAAATTTAAAATTGGAGATAAAGTACCTACAAATGCATGCCAAGGAAGAGTAAAATGCATCAAGGTTTCCAGGATATATCTTGACAAAGAAAAGATACTTTTCAAGTTGAGAAACAGAACGCAAGTGGTTTGGACTCCTGGAACATGGAAAAGAGAGAAAATTTAATAGTTGGAGGTACTCAAATATCTCTTAGGTGCTCAGGCATATGCCAAAAGGGAAAATAGCATGTTTTAGTTTTGGAAAACTCTAAATCAAAAGTAAATCAATGAAAAAAGTGTGATCTCAATAGAAAATTAGAACATGATAGCACTTAAGTGGAAAAAGTACATGCACTATTCAATGTCAAAATCAAAACAAATAATTGAGTGATCCATAAAGCACTTTCCTTGTAAAGGGAAAATGTCAATGAAGAATTAGAATGAATAAGAGTTCTATGAGAACATATTCCCTCCACAAGATACAAATTTTTGAATGGGTATGTTTAGGGGAATACCAAGATGGGAACAAAATATACTCACATCACCCCTACCACCAAAAGAGTGGGAATTTTTTTAGTAAGAAAAGTAGTAGGAAATCTCTTTGAATCATCCCCTTTATTGGGGATTTTGGAAAGAAGCCTTGATATCCTTGACATCCTTAAGACTTATATAATCCTCTCACCCATCATGGAGACTCTGGAGTTCTCACAATTCCTTTATCATGATAATGATTTTTTAATTGTGATAAATATTTTAAATTAAAAACAACACAATAACATAATTGATGAACTATAACTGATTGAATATTTGAAGATGTTAAGTTGATGATCATGCAAGACATTAAATTAGTTAATGTATTGTATTTTCATTGATGTCAACTTGATATAATCTGTATGGTCGTGAAAATACTGATAAAAGACTTCAAAGAACCAAGGAATCAAAGGCTATACTATTAGTAATGCATAAAAGTTAAGTATTCTCAAAGTGTCTCTATACACCGACGAAGTGCACACTGACAGACAAAGTAAACCAAAAGAGCAAAGTTACAGTGTTACCCGATGAGCAAAAGCACAACATTACTGACGAGAAAAGTCACAGTGTTACCCGATGAGCAAAACATAGTATAACCCGACATACATAATTATAGTGTTGCCCGACGGACAAAGATCCCAAAGACACTGAAGTCACACCGACGGAACAGTCAGTTATCACCGACAACTAACTGAAGTATTGACCGACAAAACAAAGAGTTTAGAAATGACAAAATGCTTAGCTTTCAAGAGCTAAATATAGACTTAACTGGTACTTATCATTGTTTTAATCGACAAGATAAAGCTGGAGATAAGTAAAGGATTTAAAGCTGCTTTGTCCAGTTGGAAAGAAGATCTCTATGAGATAAAACTAAAGTTTTGCTTTAAATCTAAGTGGCGAGAATTGTGGATCATCTCAATATCAAGAAAGCCAAGAAACGGTAAAATCATGTCTATTTAAGAGACAAGCTTATTCAATATGAAAAAGGGGAGTGACAAGAGAATAGATGCTGAAGAGATTCTGAAGGAGAAGAAAGTCTTTATTCAGACCTGATCAAACAAGCTGAGGATAGAGCTAAATTCTGCAGACACCGACGTACAGTGATACAACATCACAAAGAAGAACAGTATGGAGCAAAGGTATTGAATTTATTACATTGATCAGACAGGTAATGCACTTACAATAGATCTGAAAATATGCAATTCAAGTTGTATTTGTGAATAAATCAATTTACTATTTCAGTTTAACCATTGAAGCATCAAGACTCTTAACCGAGCAGGACTTAAAATTCTTTTCTAATTGAGATACATCCCAAGGAGTATCAAAAATTTTGATCATACAAAGTATCATTGGATATGCCCGATACCTATTGACAGGCCAAGTGAGTGTTTGATCAAGGATGGTAGCATTAGATGCCAGATACTAAGTGACAAACTATTCATTTAAATCCTCTAACAAGGTCACACCTAACAGTGTGTTTGTAACCTTTAATAGGGTTGGCTCTTCACCGAGCTCACTTCAGAAGAGTGAAAATTTTGGGCACCGGTCCCAGTGGTTTTTCCCTTAACAAGGTTTCCACGTTAAAAATCCATGTTTCATGTGTTTATAAGTCATTAATTTATTTTTTTGCATTTCACATAAGTAATCTGGATTGATCAGTATACACTAGTTATTTACTGTATTTTAGTAAATAGAAAGATTGCTCATCGGTAAGCATACAGTAGAAGGTTTTACAAAGAATTCTGACAAGTAGTAATTTGATATAAGTATTTGGAGGCATTCATCTTACATGACTAAAAATAACTAGAGGTATAATATTTGGTACTAAGTTTTAAGGGTTGATTATTGAAATAATTTGAGGCCACTGATTCACCCCCCTCTCAGTTAGTACTAACAATTGGTATTAGAGCTTGTGTGCTTAGAAAGAAGGTTTCAAGACCTAAGCTAAAGATCAAAAGATGAACAGACGAGATGTGCCCAAGTTGAACAAAGACAACTTTGCTTCATGGAAAAGTAGGATAAGACTCCACTTATCAAGTATTGGAAATGATGTTACTCAATACTTAGATACTGAATATGTGTTGCCCACAGGAGCACTCATAGTTGAAAAAATGAGAGAGAATCATGAGCATAACTGCATGATAATAGAGCTTGCTTCCTCACTCTCCGATGCTGAATTTGAAGATGTAAAGACATGCACAATTGCAAACAAGATGTGGGATAAATTGAAGCTTGTACATGGTGGTGATATAAATGTTCTGAGAGCCAAGGCAGAAAACCTTAGAGGAAAGTTTGATGATATCATAATGAAAGAAGGTGAAAACATCACACAGTACATCACAAGAATAAAAGAGGTAGTCAATGCTATCCAAGGAGTTGGAGGTGTACTAGATGAAGATACAATGGTATGTAAAATTATAAGAACCTTACTGCCTACTTATGCTATTAGAGTATCTGCCATACAAGAAATGAGAGCAGTAGAAAATAACAATGTTACTCTAGATAGTTTGATTGGAAGAATGATTTCATTTGAGATGAATAACTTTGATAATAGTGTCTTACCAAACATAGAGTCT
>MU225433.1:3207383-3233098 GCA_018584345.1 Thuja plicata
TAGTGAAAGTGAAAGTGAAGAAGAAGATCTTGATGAAATTGAAGCACTTATGGATAGAAGAATGCAGAGAGGCAAAGGTAAATACAAAGGTAAATTACCACTTGTATGTTTTAATTGTAAAGAGATTTGGTTATGTATGAAGCTTTAAGACTAGCAGTTGACAAATGAAGCCCCAATCTGCTGAAAAATTCGATTCAAGGTTCTTCTCGGGTTCTCTGCTACCAATTTATGGAAAGAATCAAGAGGCTAGGGTATGCATTTCTAGATTTGCAAAGGTTCTCCAATATGGTGCAGAGCCAAATTCCAAAATAGGAAACTTCAACACATCTGCCGGCGTGGACTAGTGACCCGAATGTATGGCAACAAATGCTGTCCAAGGAACAGGGGTGTTTTGGGTGGTCCCCCAAAAACTCTGATGAGGACCAAGCTGGATGGGAGCATCCGACATCACAGAGCGCACATGGTTGGGGGCGAGTTCCTCTGCTTGTTAACAGACCAGGTATGCAAGGTGCGGCCGAGATTGGGAGTGCTGATAAAAGCAATGACATCATGGAAGAGTAAGCAGCGACAAGACATTCTACGTTCCTTTTTGGTGAATGGAGAAATTTAGTTAAATTTATATATATTGTAATTTCAAAAGTATTAAAATGTTTTAGGAATGGTGTATGCATGGGAGGTAGTTTATACTCCATTTTGTCTGCAAATCAAACCTAGATTATTATGCTTCTTTTTGTAAATGAGAATGATTATAAAGTTGTAAGTAAAGGGATGAAGCTAGGTTTTCTTACTGATTCTTTCCTAGTTGACCTTTTGAATCAGATATTAATAAAATATTATAGTGGCTTGCCACTTTTGCCTAAAAAAAAATAAAATTGTAAAGAGATTGGACACTTTGCTGCAAGATGTCCTAATAGAAGAAAAGATGACAGAAGTTATGACAGATCATTTGAAAAGAAGTTTGACATAGGTGATTAAAGAAGCAACCAACAATCACAAAGAAGAGATACACAAGACTACACAGACAAAGGAAAGAAGGCTAGTTACCTAGCTGCATGTAAAAATGATGACACTGACATTGAATCAGAAGAAGACATCGAGATGGTATTTGCAGCCATGAAGGATGATTCAGATGAAGATGAAGAAAGGTATGTAGAAACTGCACTCATATCTAAAGTTAGTAAAAATGATGTCTGGATCATAGATAGTGGCTGCACTCACCATATGACCAGTGATAAGAATTTTTTTGAGATTTTTGAATACTATAATGGTGGTTCAGTAAGAATGGGTAATGATACACCTTGTCTAGTTGAAGGTAAAGGAACCATAATGTTGAATAAACTGATTAAATGTGAAAATTCTTACTGGGTTAGAGGATTGAATTATAATTTGTTAAGTATTTGTTAGTTGAACAATTCAGGTCACAGAGTAGCATTTGAAAATAAGAAGGCAAAGATCTTGAATAAATTAGGAAGGTTGAATTGTACCGATGAGTAGACAAAAGGTAACTTATTCTATCTAAATGATACTGACACCACTTGTTTGATGGCTAGAAAAGAAGACATATGGTTGTGGCACAAAATATTGTGTCATGTGAACTTTGATAACATGATAAAGATAAGAAAAAAGAGAAATGTTAGAGGCTTACCGACGATGACTAAGCCAGACAATATCATGTGCAAAAATCATCAAAAAGGTAAGATGACAAAGTCTAGTTTCAAAAGCAAAACGCATAGATCTGATGCAATTCTAGAATTAGTCCATATAGATCAATGTGGACCCATGAGGACAAAGAGATACTATGGAGATAGGTATTTTATTCTCTTTGTTGATGATTTTTCTAGAATGATGACTGTTATGTTTCTAAAAGAGAAATCATAAGCATTTAAGATGTTTAAATGGTACAAAGCAATGGTAGAAAAACAAAGTGAAAAGAAATTGAAATGTCTAAGGTTAGATAGAGGAGGGGAATTTACATCAGATGAATTCACCGACTATTTTAATGAACATGGAATCAAAATACAGGTCTCTGCACTGAGAACACCACAACAAAATGGAATTGCTGAAAGAGGGAACAAATCCATTGTTGATTGTGCAAGGACACTGATGATAGAGAAAGGCATCACCCAAATCTTCTAGAGAGAAGCTGTCAGTTCTACTATTTACACATTAAAAAAAGTACAATCGAAGAAAGACACTAAGAAGACACCCTATGAGCTATGGTATGGTCACACACCCAATGTAAGTTACTTAAAGATATTTAGTAGTCAATTTTATATCTTAAAAGATGATATAAATGGAAAACTTGACTTCAAAAGTGATGAAGTTATCTTTCTAGGGTATTTCACCAAGAGCAAGGCTTATAAATGTCTTATAAATCCTTTAACAAAATTGTTGAAAGTGAAAATGTAAAGATAAATGAATTTGCAGAGAAGAATGAAAAGGAAATTCTTGCACCAAAGCATTTCTTCTACTACCAACCTTCTTGCTTGCAACTTCCACCTTTCCATTCAGTCTTTCCTTTGTCTTGAGATATGTCTGAAATTGACTTGTCTGGTTCAAATCTACTATTTTCACCATGATATCTTCCTCTTCCTCTAGGGAATCTACCTCCCCTTCCTCTTTTTCTTTTCTCATATATTATGTTCAATTTCTCCTCAGCTTTTAGGGAAAATTGATATGTTTCCTCAATGTTTTCCATCTTGACCAAACTGAACTCATCTTGTAAGGAAATTCTTAATCCATTCACTCTTTCCACTTCATCTTCAACATGTCCAAATCTGATGTCCAATCTGTATAATTCTTCAGTATAGTCTTTTACTTATCTATCTTTCTGCTTCAAAATTTACATTCGCCTAATCAGGTTAATCTAATAATCACAAGGTAGAAAATTACCTTTCAATTTATTTACCATCTTATCCCATACCTTGATTTTTTCTTTACCTTTCTTCTTTCAATCCAATTGCAGATGTTCCCACCACAAAGATGCATGACCTTTCAGCTTTGTACTTGCAATCTTGACTGTCTTTTCCTTTGATATATTCTCATATTCAAAGTACTTTTCCATCTGAGTTATCTAGTCAATCAATTCATCAGAATAAAACTTTCCACTATACTTAGGAGGATTGAACCGAGGTGTGGAATTCAAACTTGTCAATGCTCACAAGAATCTATCTTCTTTCTAATCCATAACAGGTGCAGGTGCAACTTCACCTTGAACTTCTTCAACTTCATCATCACTAACATTCTCAAGATGTCTTCCTCTACGCTGGGTTGTTTCAAGGACTTCCAATCTTGTAGCCATCTGTCTAAGCATATCAGCTTGACCTAGATCTACATTTCCTCTCCCAGGAACCATCTTGAATCCCTTTGCAATTGTAGGTCAGATCGCAATCTGCTACCCCACAATAATAGCACCAACTAGGTTTAGGGTTTACAAGAAGGAACTTAGATCTCACCGACACTATGATACCACCTGATGCAAGTAGGGTTAGTAAGAGGGTCCAAGGGCACTCCCAAATACCAAACTAGCTTGCAGATGCAACAATGCGAAAGAAACAACACATGGAGTGAGAGAAGGAACATTAGATGTCTTTTATTTCATTAATTGATCAAACTTAGTACATGTCAGGCTATAAGGCCTTCCTGGTTTTAGCTATATACATTCAATGAATTAAAAATCATCTTCATACATGTGAGGTCACAAACCTTCCTTTCAATGGAATCAACAATTAATCTTTTATCTAATTCTACTATCCTCCAAGAACTGATCCCCTACACTAAAATACATAAACAAATATATCCAAGATTCCACGAAAGAGGTCGGTGCTCAAATACCTACATGAGACCTAGATTTAGGTCCACACAAATCCCAATGAGAGACCCCACATTAATTACACCACAGAAATTAATTGTATAAGTCGGCCAGATCAGGATAAACAACTCGGGAAGAGCATCACCGAGCAATAGAAATCTCTCGGTAAAGCATACCTGAGAAATAGGGATGACTCGGTAAGAACATACCCGAGTGATAGAAAACCAACTCGGTAAAAGCATAACTGAGCAACAAAAACTAACACACCCCAAGACCCATCGGTAAGGCATGACAGAAAGGATACCCGAGCAACAGGATAATTGAGTACTTCACCGAGCAGTCTCTAAACAAGTTAAAGAAAAAAAGAAAACATATTTTTGGTTGAGAAAGATTACCAAGGACCCAAGATTCTCCTGCATCAGGGCTCCTCTTGAATTCCATCTAGGCACATGGTTCTCACCACGGATTCAAGAACCTAGAGGATCCATTCGATATTTACCACCTAGAATGGGCCAAAACTTACAAAATTGCAAAACAAAAACAAACTAAGCTATTTGTACTTGTAACAAATAATAATACTCAAAGATAGTCTAGAAACACACTCTGCAACTCTTATTAACTTCTTCAATCTCTATGAAAACTCCTCTCTCTAAAAAACAACTTGCATCTAGCTATATATCCCGCATCCTTCAAAAAATTTCACCAACCTCATGAATGAAGGCATGGGTGATCATTAAGTAACCTTCCCATCACTTTAAACAATTGTAACTATCCATTTAAGAAAAAGGTGACACATAAGGAGCCATTACAATTGACTATTCTGGTCACAAAAGAGAAAAGCTGTGATTTTTGGGTCGTTAACTGATGTTACCGAGCATCAACACTGAGAATCATAATGAACTAAGCATAAAAAATGAGCGTTAGTAAAAATTGAGCATCTGTGAGAAACACTGAGTAGCATCACCAAGAAACATCACCGAGCGACATCATTAAGCGGCCCGATCAGCATCACTGAGCAGCATAGTGTAAACCGAGCACCAGTACTACCTGAACACCAGTGTAAACCAAGCACTTCATCTTAATGCCTTCTCACTATCTTTGGTTTCTAGTGCCTTGGTTGTATTTCTAGAGGCTTTCACACTACCTCAACACACACTAAATAGAAAAAAAAAGCAACTAAACAACTATGGTGTTTTTTCACCGAATTGACCTCAGTCATTACAAGAGTGGTTGAACAAAATACCTTACAAACAACTTACAAACCCAAAATTTTTTCTAACCTAGGTGCTCCTCCACCAATTTGGTATACTTTGAATCCTTTAAAAGAAGCATAAGCAAGTAGAATTCTTACTCCTAGTATAGCAATGGGTGCAAAGGCTTCTCCATAGTCAATACCTTCTTCTTGTGCATACCCTTTGCATACTAGTCTTGCTTTGTTCCTTGTGACTTCTCTATTCTTATTAAGTTTGTTTCTGAAAATCCATTTGGTGCCAATGACATTTTTGTCACTCGGTCTAGGTACTAATATCCATGTTTTATTCTTCTCAATTTGTTCAATCTCTTCATTCATTGCACTAACACCTTCTTGATTTTCAAGTGTAGCATTAACAGATTTAGGCTCAAAATCACAAATCAAACATCTATTGTTAAGTGACTTACTTATTTTTCTCATTCCTTCTATTTTGGCCCCAATGATCTGGTCTTGTGGATGGTTTTTTCTGACATATTTAGCAAGTACAAGTTCAGATTTATGTTCTTCATTTTGATCTTCATCACTCGGTTCAACATTGTGAGCATTTTCTTGATTCTTGGTGTGTGCAGTTTGTTGCTCGATTGCATTATTTTGTTGCTCAAGCAAGCTGTCAGGTTCTTCAATGTAGACAAATTTGTTATAATATTCAAGTTCCTTTCTTCTTTCCTCATCATTTTATCAGCCAATTCATCCACTTTAACATTTGCACTCTCAATGATTTTGTTAGAATATTTGTTCAGACATTTATAAGCTTTACTTTTAGTGGAATATCCTAGAAATATTCCTTCATCACTTTTAGAGTCAAGTTTCCCATTTCTATCATCTTTCAGTATATAACATTGAATTCCAAAAATTCTAAAGTAGCTCACATTTGGTGGGTATCCATACCATAGCTCATAAGGTATCTTATTTGAGTCTTTCTTCAATTGAACTTGTTTCAGTGTATAGAAAGCGGTACTTAAAAATTCCCTCCAGAATGTTTGTGTGATGCCTTTTTCAATCATCAGTGTTCTAGCACAATCAACAATTGATCTATTCCTCCTTTCAGCAATCTCATTTTATTGTGATGTTCTCGGTGCAGAAACCTGTCTTGTAATCCCATACTCATTACAAAAGTTAGTGAATTCATCATAAATTAATTCTCCTCCTCTATCTAATCTTAAACATTTCAATTATTTTCCACTTTATTTTTCAACTTTAGCTTTATACCATTTGAACATCTTAAATGCTTCATATTTCTCTTATAAGAACATGACAGTCAAAATATTGGAATAGTCATAAAAAATAGAATAAAGTATCTATCACCATAATAGATCTTTGTTCTCAATGGTCCACATAAGTCAGTATGGACTAACTCCATAATATCATTAGATGAGTAGGTTTTTCTCTTGAAACTAGACTTTGTCATTTTTCCTATTTGACAATTCTTGCACACAACACGGTCATGCTTTGAAATACTTGGTAAGCCTCTCACTTCTCTTTTCTTACTTATCTTAACCATGTTGTCAAAATTCACATGACATAACCTTTTATGCCACAACCAAACGTCTTCATTTCTAGCCAATAAACAAGTGGTCTTAACATTATCAATATAAAATATATTACCTTTTGTTTGTTCACTAGTACCGATCAACTTTCCTGTTCTATTATAGATCAATTCCTTTTTGTTCTCAAATGAAAATCGGTGTCCTGTGTTATTCAGCTGTGAAACACTCAACACATTATATCTAGTTAATTCCTTTCACCCAATATGCATTTTCACATCTGATCAGATTATTCAACATGATGGTACCTTTTCCTTCAACTGGGCAAGGTGAGTCATTACCCATCTTAACTGATCCACCATTATAATATTCAAAGTTTTCAAAATTTTCTTTATCTCCAGTCATGTGATGAGTACAACCACTATCAATAATCCTGACATCATTTTTGCTAATTTTAGATATGAGTGTTGTTTCAACATACCTTTTCTCTTCGTCTGAATCATCCTTCATAGAAACAAATACTACCTCAATATCTTCATCTTCATCAATATCAGAATTTTCACCTTTGTTCTCAACCAGGTAACAAGTCTTCTTGCCTTTGTCCTTATAATCTCCGTTGTCTCTTCTGTTAGAGTGTCGGTTGTTTTTGTAGTCTTGGTCATCACTTTTGTCATACTTCTTTTCATAAGATCTATCATTGTCTCTTTCATCCTTTCTCTTGTTAGGGCATCTAGTAGCAAAATTTCCAATTTCTTTGCAATTAAAATAGACCATGTTAGAATAGTCCCAAAGGATAACTGAGAGGGGGGGGGGGGGGGGGTGAATCAATTATTAGTTAATTTAATTCTTTTTCTATTTAACTTCAGAATACAATAATGTAAATGCACATTCAGATTAAACAATAGACAACACCACAATTTGGTTACGGGGAAACCAAATGGTAAAAACCCCGGTGGGAGTTAGCACCCACAATGAACTATACTTGTTTATAATAATCCTTGTTAGAAGATCTTGCAACCCTGTTAGGAGTTGTTATTTACAATGTAATAAGTATAGTGACCTGGTTAAGGGTCTGAATCTGTTAGGAGTCTTTTACAAATAACCTTGTTAAGGGTGAGGACTCACTGTCCAAAAGCTCACTTCTTCAATGGTGAAGGCTACAACCTTCTGGAGAATAGATATGCACTATATCTGATGATGAACTGTAGAGTAGACCTGTTGTCTTGATCAGTTCCAATATATTGTAATCTTCCACTATTTCTTCACATAGTTCCTTGATGAATGAAACATGACTGGTATTTTGTTCTATACTTTTTCTGTCTCTTTTCTTATCATTCACACTTAGCATTTAACAAATGAACTACTATAAGTATCTTCCTCAAAGTATGAGATCATGGGATCTATTTAGGAAAATATTCAAAACATCCTTGTCAGCTAAGCTAACCACGCAAGCATAATTACAACCACGCAATATAAACTGAATAGACGCGACGCTTCACGAAGTTGGCTTCACCAAATTAACTCTAACATTTCGATCTTGTTGAAACATGTTTGGCACCTTTGGATAACTATCTTCAACTCATAACTAAACTTGCTTACAAACACGCATATCCTAAAGATAGGCACAACTCATGAAACAATGTAATTATGTCAGCTCTGTATAGATAGACTCCAGAAAATGTAACTGCCACTAACAAAATTACATAGCACAACTGGAACTTCATATCTGAGTCTGCATGTATGAAAAAAGAATCTAGAGCATGTCTAAACCATGAATATAACCATGCAAGGCTTAATAGCATCATTTTGATAAGTACATACAGAGCACTGTTGTATATTATATGTTGTCATCAGTGACAAACATACAATCAACTAGCTTCCAGAAGTAAATCTCCAACAATCTCCCCCTTTGACATTGATGGCAACATATGATATTAAAAAACATCTTCAACACATGGTGTGCTCTTTATTTTTTACAATCTTCTCAATATCCTCATCAGAAATTCCTCTATACTATTGTAGCTCCTCTGTCTGTGTTTTTAGGTTACATGATTATATACTCCCCCAGAGTATATGCTCCCCCTTACTAGATACTCCCCCTTTGACATCAATGGCAAAGGGCACCATAAGAAATTGGGCACAGGTACTACTCCAAAAGTAGAGTAGTCAACCATTCATCAGTCCATAGGTCACAAGACCCGTGACATCCTCTAACTTTTAATTTTGAACATTTTTTGGGACACCAAATCAAACCTTTTCCGAGACCAAAATTACTAAGTTGCATTCGTGATCACCTTAGAAAATGCATCAAACTTGACTGCGAAACCATGTGATTGAACATACATGCAGACTCCTGATATGGAAATGTGGCTACAAATTGGCTAACATGATGAATCCCTGGGCATGAAATTTTAATCCTTGAAGTGGGCTACTCAGGCATCTACAACTTTAACATATCAAAAAATGATCAAGTGGCTTCTAGAATGACGTTAAAGAAGTGATCAAACTGATTGACAAGGAAATGCAATCATGCAAGGGTGCTCATTTTTGATGGGAGAACATGATGCAACAAATGACACCTCTAATTTTTGAACAGGCACAAAGTTATTAATAGTCAAAGTTGGTCACTTTGAATTTTCTGAAAAATGCACCTGTCAACTGGTAGAAAATATTATTTTCCTTTGGTTCTGAAAAATAGTGAAGGATGTCATGAGACATTGTAATCTATCATAGAGGTACATTTCTATATGAAAAATTAGAGGCACCAACCTACTCATCATTACAGTCACCTGGCAGCAAAATGTTGACCCATGAAAATGACTACCTGGCATATTTTGCAATGTGTAGACTGCAAAATTTAAGAAACTGCATTTGGATTGGCCTTGGAAAAATCATCAAATGAATTGCTGAGACACTAAGAATTTTCACACAAGCTCATTTACATATTATAAATTGTGGGAAACAACTAACATTTCTTGATTATCACCTGATTACAACATATTTTCTCTCAAAGTTTATCCTTTAATAACTTAGGGGCAGTGAAGTCAACAGACCTTAATAAATTGTGCTTGGTTTTGATTTAACAAAACTATCAAATGAAGTCACTAGGCTTAAAAATGGGTATGGGGTTTACCAATATGTCTTTAATACATGGCAATGATTCTTTTATCACGACAGTCAACAATATGTGAAATGCAAGCCTCCAAAGTAGGCTACTTCAACATTTCTAAAAATGTGCAAACTATGAACCTTTGTACACCCCTCAAATGAAGTGATTGAAAACTTGACCTAAACTGATCATGGAATGCTGTGGCCTGTTAAACATGCTTAATTATAACAAATGAACACAACCCCAAAGCTATTTTTCACAAAAATTACTGGGCTTCAAATTTTCGCTCTCAAAGTAGGCACTTCTACATTCTTTTTTTTAGGGGTGTACCTATATGCCTTAGTTCAAAAAATTATGATATGCACTTCAAATTTCATAAAAAATTGAAGGTGTCAACACAATACATGAAAGATATTTAAAAAATAGTGAAAAGAATGTTCATGACATTGTTGTTATGGAGATTCGTGCAAAGCAATGACAATTATATGACATCAAAACAATACAAATCTTAATAATAGTGTCATGCAATGTTTGAAGATAGTAGTGCATAAGTGAAAAATTCTCTTAAGAGGTGAAGAAGAGTTATTATTAGAACATGATATCATGATTGGGAGTAGAGATCAAAGAATGATCATGAAGAAGAAAGGTTAATGACATACGAAGATGAAGACACTGCTATGCCAAGCATAAAAGAATGCTACAACATCACAATGAGGTAGTAATGTACAATCAATTAGCACTAAAATGACTGCTATAGGTTGAAGGCAGTGATCAAAGAGTCAATGTATAAGAATAGTGTGATGAAATAAGATGACTGGACATCATTATGATAGTGATATCTTATACATGAGCGTAAATAATGCAACCTTGAAGATAGTGAGAATGTATGGAAACCATAGTGAAGAACAAATCTAGATTCTAGGCAGCCAAAGAACAGATTATGACAATCGTGTGTGAATGCATGAGAGAACATTAGTAAAATGAAGGAAGATGGGGGTTTTATTTACTATCTTGAAGACTATTCATTGTTCTTAAATACAATATAAATACATCTATTTGCATGAGACATATAGTTTTGGATACAATATAGACATTCATAATAGAGGTATTCACAATTTTGAAGAGTGTTCATTGTTATAGAATGTATTGATTGTTCCTATAAATCCATTCACTACTACATCAAAAATCCTATGAATGTTATAAATAAAAGAGGACATTGTCATGGCAGTAAAATAAATATTATGAGAATAAAGAGCAGTACCAGTGGTATCACATTGACACCTGAATGTAACCTACATGTATCACTTCAAACAAATGCAAGTGGCAGGTGTAAATGAAAACTCACTGTAAATCAAACCAACCTACCTATAAAACCTCTACAAATACCTGTAACCTTTGAAACCAATGGGAAAACCTGTACCTGTGCCCTATTATCGAACCCTATCATCATTATCAAACTGTGTACCTATACCTTATTATCAAATCTTGTCATCAATATCAAACTGACCAAACAAACTAACATCTATACTGACCAATCTGATATTGATCATCAAAAATACTAACTAAATTTCTCCCCCTTTTTGCATCAAGGACAAAAATAATAAAATAATAGTGGAAGGAATAACACTTCTTTGAATTGAAAAACTATTATCAAGAAGCAAAAACCTGGATATTATACGCCACCACAATAAGTGTATTTAAAGTATCAGAGTTTGGGAAAGAACCCCCAACTGTGTAAGAAACCTTTCAAAGTTTTCACGAGGTAATTCTTTAGTAAAAATATCTGCAACTTGAGCCTGAGAAGGAACATAGGTTAACTAAAATTCATTGGCAAGCACCCTCTCAAAAAATGAAATTTTATTGTAATGTGCTTTGTTCTAGATTGCATCACAGGATTTTTAGAAAATTGAATCGCACTTGTGTTATCACACATGATAGAAATAGGTTTAGATACCTGAATACACATATCATCCAACTGATAGGCCATCTAAATCAGCTAAGTACATCAAGCTGTTACAACAATATATTCAAATTCACCAGCAGACAAGCTACACATTCTTTGTTTTTTCTATGCCAAGCAACAAGCCTATCACCCAAGAAGAAATCAACACCACTAGTGCTCCTTTTATCATCCATAGAGCCACCCCAATCTGTATTTGTGAATCCAACTAAAAAAATCATTATTGTGAGGGTACAATAGACCATAATCAAGTGTGCCCTGAATATATTTGAAAATTATTTTGACATTATTAAGATGTGACTGTCTTGGTGGAGATTGAAACTGAGAAACCAAACATACAACTTGCATTAAATCTTGTCTTGAAGCTGTAAGATAAAGTAGGCTACCAATCATAGACCTAAACTCAGATTAATTAACTTTTGGTGAATGATCAATTCTTATCAATTTACAACTAGTTTCCATGGGTGTGCTTACATGATTGCAATCAGACATTTTAAATTTCTTTAACATTTCTTTCACATATTTTGATTAAGACAAAAATAAACCATGTTCCAATTGAGAAATTTTGAATCCAAGGAAGAAGTTTAACTCTCCTAAGAGAGACATTTCAAATTCAAACAACATGATAGTAGAAAACTGTTTAGACATATCATCATTTGTTGAGCCAAAAATTATATCAACATAAATCTCAACAACTAGAATATCACTGCCTTCGACTTTAGTGTATAAAGTGTTGTCTACACCACCACGAGTGAAACCATTTACAATTAAATGTGCATCCAGCCTCGAGTACCAAGCCCTAGGTGCTTGTTTTAGACCATATAATGTCTTTTTAAGCCTATACACAAAATCATGTTTATCAGCAGATTCAGATCCTTCAGGTTATTCCATATAAACCCCCTCTTTAGGATATCCATTTAAGAATGTTGTTTTTACATCCATCTGATAAACAATAAATTTTTTATAGCTAGCATAGGCTAAAAATATTCTAATAGATTCTATTCTAGCTACTGGTGCAAATGTTTCACCAAAATCAATTCCTTCCCGTTGAGTGTATCCTTTACACACAAATCTAGCTTTATTCCTTACAACTTTACCTATTTCATTAAGTTCATTCCTAAACACCCATTTGCCTCCTATAACATTTTTGTAATCAGGCCTAGGCACTAGTTCCCAAGTTTTATTTTTCTCAATTTGATTTATTCCATCTTGCAATGCATTTAACCATCAAGTATCATTCAAAGCTTTAGAAACAGCTTGGGTTCAAATTGAGTTACCAAATAGTAATGCTCAACTATTTGTGCTTTTTCTTCATGTATTTCTTTTCTCTGAGTCAAAATGTACCGGCATCTTTATCGCCTATGACCAAAGATTCAGGATGTCTTTTGGCAATAATATTGGAAGGTGTTTTTAAAGTGGTATTCACATTGGAACTTGAGAAAATTTCTTGCTCATTACAATGTAGTACTACTGATTCTGATTCAGTAGTATCAAACTTATGAACATCAGAAACATGTCCAAATCCTGAAGTAGATACATCTTTAGCATCCTTCCCATGATCACTCTCTAAAATGACATTCTCATCAAATATTACATTAATTGCCTCCACAATTTTATTCAACCTTTTATTGAAACATTTAAATGCTTTACTATGAGTTGAATACTCCAAGAATATTCCTTCATCATATTTTGATTTAAATCCTTGTAAACTATCATCATCTTTTCTAATAAAACATTTACAGCCAAATATCTTAAAGTGTTTTATTGAAGTTGTTTTACCATAATACAGTTCATAAGGAGTGAATGAAGTTCTAACTCTTATCTGAACTTGGCTTAAAATATAAACAACTATATGAACAACTTCTTTCCAAAATTTATCAGGTAGTTTATCTTTATTCAGCATGGTTCTAGCCATCTCTTTTACAATTCTGTTTTTCCTTTCAACAAATCCATTTTGTTGTGGAGTTTGGGCTGTAAAATATTGTCCTTTAATACCATGTATCTCACAATATTCAATAAATTCTTGAGAGGTATATTCACCTCCTCTATTAGATCTTAAACATTTAAGTTTTAAATTTTATTCCCTTTCAACCATTTTTATGAATATTTTAAATCTTTCAAATGATTCAGATTTGTGTTTTAAAAAAGTTACCCAAACCATTCTAGAATAATCATCTACAAACAAAATGAAATATTTCGCACCATTAATAGACTGTGTTTTGGTTGGACCACACAAATTTCTATGTACCAATTCTAAAGGCTTGGTAGATGAGTATTCTTTTGTCTTGAAAGTGTTAGGAATAACAATCCACAAGCACAACTGAGAGGGGGGTGAATAAGTTGTGATACAGAATATTAAACTTTAATCTTTATAAACCAAAACTTTAATGAAAATGATAAAACTGTAAATGCCAACACAATAACACAATACTTGTTGTCGAGGAAACCTCATTAAAGGTAAAATACCAATGGAAATTAACACCCACAAATGATGTACTGATAGTATAGTATCCCTGTTAAAAGATTTAGCCCTGTTAGGAGCTTATTACAACATTACAGTACACAGTCCCTGTTACAGGACATACCCTGTTAGGATTCAAGAGTAACAGTGGGCTCACTACCCAAGAAAACTTCCCAAAGAAGGTTAAAGCCACCCTCAAGGACTTACAATCCAAACAAGTGTATATAGAAAAATATACAATCCAGTGAATTGTCTGATAGCAATTATCTTTGCTTGGTCAGTTCCAATGAAGTATTACAATCACAAACTCTACTCTACATCCAACATCCAAACAAGCCTCATAGCTTCCACACTTCTCTGTCTTCAAAATTACCTTCTCACCATACATCTATCTTTTCAAAAGAAAAGATCTCTCATATATACCCTATTACAATAATTGATTAGGTCGGCCAATTAAGCTTTCCCAATATAAATAATTAATTAGGTCAGCCACTTAAGGATTTCCAATATACAAATAATTATTTAACCCCTTGTTAAGATACACATAGTACTTAAAATAAGTAAAAATCAATTACAATACATCAGATATACTCCAAGATCCTCAATCCATGCTCACAATTCATAGTACACGTGCTACATATCTGAAGTCGACCACCAAAAAGGTCTCCTCTAGAATACACACCACAATTGACGTCACCAACATGTCCATGAATATAGATCAACAAGGAACATTCCTCAATGTGTCCTCTATCATCCTTTAAGCTCGCATACCCTAAAAAATCTTTTCCTGTAAGATATACCCAAAACATAGAGACCTTCCCTGTCAAGCATCACTGTCATAGTCTAGAAACCAGTCTTCACTAAACATCTGTAACATCGCCAATATTAAATATTAAGGAAAGTGACCTTAGGAATAAGGTCATCACACATCCTTCTTCATATCCTTATCTTCGATCATTCTGATTCATTCGTACAGTCTCCGTATAATTCTACTAGTCAAATAACAAGTCTGTTCTCTCCATGGAAACATATGTTGACATCAGTGACAAAACATGAATATCAACAACATAAATAATACCCAAATTTTATATCATCCAACAATATCCCTCTTTGGCATTGATGACAACATATGGGAAAATCCATTAACCCAAAAAGTACTCTTTCAATACAATCTTCTCAATATCCTCAATACAAATCTCCCCAAAACAATAGGGATTTTCACATAGAATCTTTCCCCCTTTGGAAGTAATGGAAAAAGGTTCCATAAATCTTATGTAATCTTATGTAAGGTGTAGATTTTTCAAATCTTCATGTCTAATAGCCAGGTGCAAAATTGCCCAAATGTGCTCCATAGTGTTCCTGTGATCACTCCCCCCTGAGGGGTAGATCCATACATCAAGTCCAAAAAATGATATAGCTTTGAAATACATTGGAATGATGCATGTCTACATCAATTAATTACTATTGGGAGTGGCTCTCACCCCAAGCATGCTTCTGAGATATTCAAAAGCATCTTTCAGAAAAGGTTTTGTAAATATATCTGCTATCTGTTCGTTTGTGCTAATATAGTCCAGCCTAATCTCTTTCTCTGCTACCTTCTCCCTCAAGAAATTATACTTAATAGAAATATGTTTAGTCTTTGATTGCATTACAGGATCCTTTGACATATTCACTATGCTAGTGTTATCATAGTGGATAACCAATGGCTCTTCAAAAACCATTCCAATGTCCTTCAACATTTCTTTCATCCAAATAACTTGTGTACAATTTATTGGAGCATCAACATAATCTGATTCAACAGTAGACTGAGCAATATAGTCATGCTTCTTACTTAACCAAGAAACTGACCTTTTCCTAAGGAAAAATGCTCCACCACTTGTACTTTTTATATCATCCACATTACCTGCCCAATCAACATTAGTGTAAGCCTATGAAATAAAGTCATCTGATTTTTCATACCACAATCCATATTCTATTGTTCCTTTCAAGTATCTGAAAATTCTTTTTACAGCAGTAAGGTGTGTCTCTTTAGGACCTTCTTGATATCTTGCCATAATTCCAACTACATTGGAAATATCTTGTCGTGTGTGAGTTAGATATTGTAGACCACCAATCATCGATCTGTACTTTGTCTAAAAAATACTTTGAGTGTCAGTTTGTATCCAGTCATCATGGGTGTCCCAACAGGTTTAAAATCTTCCATTCCAAACTTCTTCAACATTTCCTTAAGATACTTGGTCTGAGATATAAAAATACCATTCTTACTCTGATTAGTTTCCAAACCAAGAAAAAATTTCATCTCACCAATAATTGACATTTCAAATTCATTTTCCATTTCTTTAGAGAACTTCTTACTCATCTTATCATTGCCTCCAAAAATGATATCATCAACAAAAACTTCTATCATTAAGATTCCATCTTCACTAGTTCTTAAATATAGATTACATTCTGCATTACCTTTTCTAAAACCAAGACAAAGTAAATACTTTTCCAATCTTGCATACCATTCTCTCAGTGCTTGTTTCAGTGCATAGAATGCTTTCTTCAACTTGTAAATAATATCTTCATTTTCTGTCAAAGGAAATTCATTAGGTTTCTCTATGTATACTTCTTCAGAATCTCCATTCAAGAATGTTGATTTCACATCCATCTAATATACTTTAAAGTCTTTATGTGCAACACAAGAAATAAATAATCTCACAACTTCTAGCCTAGCAACAAGAGAAATTGTTTCTTCAAAGTCTATGCCTTCTTGTTGCGAGTAGCCTTTACAAACTAGTGTAGCCTTATTTCTTACCACTGTTCCTTCCTCGTCCATCTTGTTTTTGAAAACCCATTTAGTTCGTATCACATTTTTGTTCTTAGGTCTTGGAACCAATTCCCAAGTATTGTTTTTCTTTATTTGTTCAAGTTATTCTTGCATAGCTTTAGTCCAAGATTCATCTCTACATGCTTCATTGGTAGTTTTTGGTTCAACTTGAGAAATCAAAGAAATTTTATCTCTAAATCTACATATAGTCATCATTCCTTTACTTGCATCACCAATGATTTGTTCTTTAGGATGGTTCTTATTAACATACCTCGGAGTCTTAGGAGTCTCAATAAGCTCAATAAATTCATATTCAATCTCATTATCAACCCTAAAAGGTTCTTCAAGTTCACCAGTGACCTCTTTTATCTCTGAAATATGACTACAATCATACATTCTTTCCTGAATCTGAAACTTTTCATCTATCCTTACATTAGCGCTTTCAATCAAATTTCTCAATCTCAGATTGAAACATTTATATTCTTTTCTCTTAGTAGAATAACCAAGGAAAATAACTTCATCACTTCTAGCATCAAACTTCCCTATCTGATCGTCTCTTTTGATATAACATTTTTTCTAAATATTCTAAAATATTTTATAGTGGGTGTATGATCAAACCATAATTCATAAGGATTCTTACTTGTGCCTTCTCTGATCTGAATTCTATTCAAGGTGTACACACTAGTACCAACAACTTCCCTCCAATTAACATGTGATACATTTCCTTCCAACATCATAGTTCTTGCAGCATCTAATATTGTTATGTTTCTTTGCTCTACTATCCCATTTTGTTGTGGTGTCCTAGGTGCAGATATCTGTCTGAATATTCCATGATATTCACAATAGGATTTAAATAAATCTAAGGTAAACTCACCACCTTTGTCTTATCTCAAACATTTTATCTTCAAACCAGATTCATTTTCAAATCTTGCTTTGAATAACTTGAATTTGTCAAATGATTCATATTTCTCTCTCAAATATGTAACCCACATCATTCTAGAGAAGTCATCAACAAAAAGTATAAAGTACCTTTCACCATAATAAGATCTTGCTCTTGTAGGACCACACAAATATGTATGTACCATATCCAACTTTCCTTTTGCTGAATAAGATTTGCTTTTAAAACTGCTTCTAGTATGCTTCCCCATAATGTTGTAATTGGTAAATCTATTAGAGAAGATTTGAGATTGTGTTTTAAATGATAAGCTGGAGATTACTGATTCATCCCTCCTAAGTAACCTTTCCTATACCTACAGTTAGTGGTCCTCATCACTAGATTACTGTGGCTTAAAGTTTGAATAATTTGAATTTAATATACTTCATTCATATTTTGTAGAAATTTAATAAATTGAAGCAACTAAATTAACACAAATTTTTTTTTTTTTGATTACACTCGTGTGAGCTTAATGATTCCTTGATTTGAAGTCTAAGGATTTCATTTTTTAATTCAAGTAAACTAGATAAAGTTTCTTGTTTGTATCTAACAAATAATTTAGTCATGGACAGACCCTATGGTTGACAAAAGATTTGAGACAAATGACATTCTTTGGAATAATTTAAGACATGACATAAACTTGGTCATAACAAACAAAAGATAGATCCTCAGAGACAATTTGATTGTTTCTAAAACTAGATACAGAGTTAACACAAATGTGTACTATCACTTTGTAGCATCTTTCCTAAAATTAGTAGAGTAAAATGATACAATTTTATAATTGAGCGATCTAATGATATAAAAGGACATTTTATGTGGTTTAAATTATGTAGTGGAGGTTGTCTTGATTGAAGTTGGAATTCCTTTACCCCATGAGATATTGAAATCTATCTTGAGACCTAGACTCTAGTGCATTGGCATAAATTCTTAGAAGTTTTTTGGAAAACTACCTTGAATGTGCAACACAATAAAGAACACCAAGTGTGTCACTTCCAAGGACGCTATTTGTGCATGAGCTCATAAAAAACACATTGTGGAATGAGCTTGTCAACTACACATTGTGGATTAAGGAATTCATAGCTCAAGTTTTTTTAGAAGGAGGAAATCTCTAAGATGTCTTAATGTCCTGTGTGGATTTCTTTCTCTCTAGTTTTTGGTCAATTTTCACTCTCTTAGTCTCTTAGTATCTCTGTCTCTAATAATACTTACATATTTTTGTCAAATTTGTCAATTTTTGTTAATTTTTTCATTTTTGAAATTTTGAATTGATTTGCTATGGATAATATCCCAAGAGCCATGACCACTTTGTATTGTGTAAATAGTGAGAAAATATATTTCAATTATTATTTTGACAATATGTTTAATGTTTATTATTTGAAACGTTAAAAACATTATTCTAATCTCTCAAATGCATGAAGTTGAAGAAAAGTTTGGTCTACTTCATTTCTAAGCTTTAAAACGCATTATTATAAGAAAACATATTGTAATTTACTTTTGAAGTGTTTAAACACATATTGAACTAATATAGGAATAAAAATGTTGGTTTTGGTTCTAAGGGATTTCAAATTAATCTTAGCACTAGAAATAAAAATTCATTGAAAGAATCAGAACCAGACACGTGCATCCCGTGTTAATACATTGTGATCGAAGGATAATTTATCATCCTTAATTATTATCCATTAGAATTTGATATTTTTGCCGAAAAAATTATTATAATTATTATATTTATACAATTCACTAGTAAAATGGTTTTTTTTATTTAATATTAAAGCATAATTCACTAAGGAATACTTTATAGTTTTCTATATTAATAACATTTTTCCAGTAAAATCACTTCATTTATGTTTTGGATTAAGGCAAAAATAGGTTTTGAGGGGAACCCCAAAATCCCTTACATAGAATTAAAAAATATTTTCAACATCGACCCCCAAAGAAGACCAACAAAGCAAAACACTGCTAGGAGAAACTAGACCAGTAGACCCAACCTACAACCAGCAAGACCAAGAAAACTCTAGCCTAGACAAACAAAGGAAAAATTAAGCATTAGGTTTAGGCCTTACCTTGTGAGAACACATATTCATATCAAAGGAGGGTGAGGAATTCTAATGTTTCTTTCATTTTACAGTTGTCCAACCTTCTTCAACCAAGGCAAAAAATTCTTGCCAATCCAAAGAACCCAATTGTGGAAAATTCCCACCATAAGATAAAAAACTAGCAACACCCACCAACTCAATAAGAGAATAAACAGAGATGAAGTCTATAGCACTATCAGAGGGCTTAGACACTAGGTGCCTATTCCCACCCATATCCGAAGAATCAACAAGAGAGGCATGAATTAAAGTTCCATCCTCAACAACAACTCCATCAAAAGATAGATCAACCTGAGAAACATCTACAGAAATAGTCTAAGGAAGAGAAGCCTCAGTAAGTCGACCATTAGAATTCAAAGCCATAAGAGGGGATTATAGAAGATCCTTCACAAATTATTAGGAGAAACTCCTAATGCTATTAGATTTCTTCTTCACCAAATAGTGATGTGCTGCAGCACCTTTCCACCAAGAAGCCACATATTTATTTTTTTCTAACCCACACCAAGCCGCTACATGCCCATTTTTAAAAAATCTTCTACACCTGAAGGTAATCCCTTCATATTCCAAATTTTGAGTCCAACTTCCTTTAGAGGAATTGATTACAATCTCCATAGGAAGCCCCTTAGAAATATCCATATGAACTAGAATACGAGAAAATGTGGAATGCAAAATATCAGGTGATTCACCATCCACCATCAAAAAATCTCCCAGAGCATTACCAAATTCCTCCAAAAGAGAATAAACCCATAGGTGAAGGGGGAGATAAGGAAGCCGAACCCATATTGGAATCTTATTGAAAGTGTCAGAAGAAGGGTTAAAATGAGAATGCAAAAGTTTTTCCATAAGCATAAACTGATCCTCCCAACTAAATAAATGATCACACAAAATTTTATTTCTTTCTGCAACATCTTCAAATTCAGCAATAAATAAAATATTTAGCCATAGGGTAAATGTGCACAGTACTAGTAAGGAGGGGTTCCGAGTGTCGTAAGATCGAGGCATGCAACTTTGGAAGACTAGGCCAAAATCCTCAAAAAATGACAAATCAGAGCATGAACAAAAAAAATAGAGACATTATGGTCTATTTCCTCCTCCGTATCCCTATCAAAAAAAATAGAAATAGACTTTAAGACAGGGACAGACCCACGATTAGAAAGCCTCCTCTTCAGATTAGCATTCCTAGAATCAATATCTCTAGCTAGGGAAACACCATCAGCCATAGAGGAGGGGAAAATCACCACATGTAGGGACCCCTTTGAAGCATTTCCCTTGGAAGAGACAGAGCATCAAAAATAGGGATAGTCTTAGAAGACTTGGAAGAGAATACAACACTAGCCACTGGCGCTAAAACAACAACGGCCAGACCAGAGCCAACCTTTGCCAAAGAAGTGTTGTTGGTGGGAACCCTAGCCGCATTGGCATTTTTGAAGGAGGGAATAAATCCCCCAAATAATGGAATCCCACCATTAGACTATTGATCATCCCCAACAGTGCGATAACCATCTGTAGAAGATGTAGGACAAGCACCCGTAGAACGAGTTGGAGTCGCCGTCGTGTGCGCGAAAGCATAATGAGCGGGAACCATAACAAAAGTAGATTTGAAAAAAAACATCACTTCATTTGTGTTATATGTAGCATAAATTACCAATAAAATAATTATTATCATCTTAAAATGTATTTTAATTTCTAGAAAAATATTACGTTTATTCAGATACAAGACAAAATCGCTAGAATATTATTTTTCTCTAGTACATGGAAGAAAAAAACTAGCCAAAATTTTCCACAAATTTTGGATGATTGAAAATAATTTTCCAAGCAAATTAATATTATGTTTCCAGAGAAAATAGATAAGAGATTACTATTTAATTACATGTGATTTCTACAAGTAATGAAAAATTTATCATTTTTTTCTACATTTTTGGTGGGGCAGGCGGGCAGAGGGGTGGTGGTTCTTAAGGATATCACTAACAAAATGCATTCTCATCAACTTTAAATAAAGGAAAAAAATAAAAATGGTTTAGGACATGCCAAATCAATAATAGTTACAAAAATGTGGCATGTGCCATGTCAAGTTTGATATATACAATACAAATGTTGAATCTATACAAAAATTGGTCATTCAATGACCACAACTAAATTTGTATGGCTCTATCAATATCTATGACTGTACTGGATCATCAAAATTGAGCCTCTTTGAAGTAGTGCGTGGATCACTAGGAATCTTCACAAGAATAATTCAAATACTAAATCTGATATCTTTTCTCAAAATAATATTAAAATAACTAAATACTGGACTGAATTTTGTTGGCAGTTGAATTGTTGATTACCTCATCTCTTTCTTCTGCACTTGGTCTGTATTTTAAAGCTGATGGCCTCCTTCATGGGAGAACATGACTCCTTATGAGGAAAGGTAGAGGATCCATGGGAATTCGTGAAGGAGGCTATAATAGGTAAAAAAAATTAATACAAATTAATAACATATATGTCAAGAAATACTAAAAAATTGAAAATGCATGGACTAAAAAACAAATGCATACCAGAGCCTCAGATGGATCTCTTATGCTGGTAGGAGGCATACTCACATATGAATCAAATATGATCTTTTCATGTATGGTAAGTGATAAAAGATGTTATAATCATAGAGGGAGGAATTAGGGCATTCTAACAAACAAGAAAGCAATCCAAAATGAGTTGACAAGAGGGTTTCAACTAAGAAGAAAAAATAACTAAATACTGGATTGTAATTTGTTGGCTGTTGAATTGTTGATTACCTCATCTCTTTATTATACACTTGGGCTGTATAGTAAAGCCGATGGCCTCCTTCATGGGTGAATGAGACTCCTTATAAGGAAATGTAGAGGATCCATTAGAATTTGTGAAGGGGGCTGTAACAAGTAAAAAAAATTAATACATGCTAATAACATATATGTCAAGAAACACTAAAAAACTTAAAATGCATGGACTAAAAAAAATGCATACCAGAGCCTTAGATGGATCTCCTATAGTGGTAGGAGGTACATGCACTAATGAATTAGCTATGATCTTTTCTTGTATGGTAAGTGATAAAAGATGTTATAGTCATAGAGGGAGGAATTAGGGATTTCTAACAAACAATAAAGCAATCCAAAACAAGTTGACAAGATGGTTTCAACTAAGAAGACATGCATACCTCTTGCCTCTATCATGTTGAACCTCCTCTTTGATGATCATGACTACTAGAAATGGAATGGTAAAGGATCCGTGGGAAGTCGTGAAGGCTGATGTAATAGGTAAAATATAGTTAATACAAGTTAATAACACAAAGTTATTGACAAACACTAAAAAAAATAAAATTCATTTACTCATATCTAAACGCATATGTTTAACATATTTAGAAAAAAATGCATACTGCAGCCTCAAATAGTTCTCATGTACTCTTAGGAGGCATCGTCACTGATGAGGCAACTATGACCCTTTCCTGTATGAAAATCATAACATATCTCATAGTCATAGAGGAAGGATTTCTAAGAGATTTCAAACAAACAAGAATGCAATCGAAAGTGAATATGAAAATGTTACCTCTTCCCTCTCTTGAACCTCAGTGACATCAAGTGCATTCATTAATTTTGTAAAATCCAATTGTTTCTGTATATAGAAAAAAAAAGTTAGGTTTATTCATCAATATCTACATGTACATATTTAATCATAATACATTTCAACAAATAAAATTAAATTGTATTGAATTACCTTTTGTCATTTGGGTGTCCTTGGGGATCTCTTTTTCTGTCTCGGTGTCCTCGAGCCAGCTGGGGTAACCTAACATAAAAAAATTAACATAAGAGAAACAAATATGATAGGGCATATGTTTAATTGAAAATGTAAACAAGAGATGTACAAAATATGATACCACAAAGTTTTTTAGGCCAAAGCCAATGGCCAAAAGCATGACGTCATCAACTTCAGACATCTGAACCATTGACTTGTCCTATAAAACACCAAATAAATATACATATTAACAAAATATATTTTGGAACCAACGTATTATTATATTTTTAACAATATTTAAAAATATTTACCTTGGGTGTCGAAGCTACCCATAAACGTGAAGTTGAACGAACATGCTGTGGTGTCCTCACACCACTTGGTGCACCCTATAATGCATATTATTCATGTATCAATTTAAATTGTTCTCTAAATAAATATTTATTTACTTTTATATGATTTTGGTGATTATTAATAACATGTCAAAACACAAATAAACAAACTTGTGTTTGCTCTTTAGAAAAAGCCATCGTCAACAGGTCGTTAGTGAGGGTCACATCCTCAATAGTGGTAGCATGACATCTACTCCCACAATGTGTACATAAATGGGATGTCAAACCATCCTCATTTATATCAGTATCTACCCCATCACATATTCTCGCAGTTGGGGAAGATATGCTCAATGGGTTGGGCTGAGCCAAATGGTGCATCTAAATATTATGGAGGTGGCACAGGTGTTGATCCATTATTTTCTCTAGCTAACTGGGTGCCATGCTAAAAAATGACATCAGCTAATGATGTAGCTGCATGAAGAGTCTATAAATCCATAGACTCTTTTAGGACTACTGGGACTGTGTTACACTAACTTAGTTTTTTCTGTCGCTGATATCTTTTTTTTATTTCTCCTCTTTGTTATGAAGTTTCAGGTTTTGAACTTCAATTTGAAATTTCAAAGGTTCAAATTACCATGTTCAAATTTGGCTTAAGCTTCTAGCATTGTCGCGGTTTTGTTTTGGCTACCTTTACTTTAGGTGGTTTTCCTCAATTTGAACTTTCAATTGAACTTTCGAACTTCAAATTAAAAAGTTCAAATTACACAAGTGCAAGTGGAAGTTGAGTCTATGTCATCAATATAAGAAGTTGTCACATCTTTGGTCAAGTCTCTCTTTTCAA
The DNA here is from genome assembly GCA_018584345.1 of Thuja plicata. Classification (NCBI taxonomy): domain Eukaryota; kingdom Viridiplantae; phylum Streptophyta; class Pinopsida; order Cupressales; family Cupressaceae; genus Thuja; species Thuja plicata. The sequence continues at coordinate 3,232,208 of MU225433.1, forward strand.
TTTGACCTTTCAATTTAAATTTCACAGTTCTATTTCAAAAGTTCAAATCTAAAGATTTTCTTTTCAGATCCATAATGAGTTTCATAATAAATGAAGGTAATGATGGTACAGATAAAAGAATAAGATGGCGCATTTCAAATTGTAATCAACCATATATTTTTTCAGGAGAATTAATCATTATGGTGCAAAATCAAAGGGTGTGAAAAGATAGTTAATTAATTAGATGTTAGAACAATGTCACTTCGACATTTAGTTCACGCAGATGGAATGGAAGTTTATGCGTGCCGCAAATCCAGGCAGATCTTTTGCCTTTATAAATGAAGGTTATATTTCCTTTTTCTCACTCAGCCTTGATTTCTTTCATCATCACGGAGCCATAGATGTGGAGGAGGTTATTTCAAGGTTGCAGCATTGACATTTTTATGAATTCTGATGAGTCATCAAACTCTGAACTTCTAGCTTAAGCAGTCTGTCAAAGAGTAGCAAGTTTTCAAGTTTCTTCTCGTATTCCTTGTCTTCTTGTTTTGGAATTTTTATCGTTAGATAATATGAAGTATAAAAGGCCTTCATTTTATAAGTTGAAGTCCTCGTATATTCTAGTTATTTCTCTTCTAGAGTTAGAAGAAACAACCCTTCTAAATGTAACTATTGAAGAAATTGGGTCGGCTATTTTGGGTTCCAAAGCATCAATTCCTAAATTATATTTAATATAGGTCCTCTCCTAGGGGTAAAGGATTTAATGGGAATTTAATTTTCCTATGTCAGCCTCCTTAGAAGATTGTGCCCTAGTTTCATATAAAAGGGAGCCTTCTCCTCTCTTTTCCTCTAAGTTTTTCTAAGCATCATCAAGCAATTGAGAAGGATCTTCAAGTGCGATTCAAGCAAGCTAAG
>MU225433.1:3244298-3263430 GCA_018584345.1 Thuja plicata
GAGCTAGTTCAGAATAAAGAAGTGAGACTGGATTATGTGAACACTAAAGAACAATTAGCAGACATATTCACAAAAGCACTACCCAAGGATGCTCATGAGTATCTACGAGGTAAAATGGGGGTGATTCTCCTAACTGAGGCTAATTAAGTTCTGTATGGTACTGTTGCATCAAATATTACATTTAGAATACTTGACACATTGATGCACAGTAAGTCACACTTTAGGATGCTGGCTAAATTTGTGAAGATGGGCAAGGACAGAAAAGAAAAATTAGTCATAATTAAGATGACAGAATCAACATGATACTAAAGATCTACATGATAGTGATATTGACCTCTTTGGCATTGTTGTCAAAGAGGGAGAGATTACCTATAAAGAGGGAGAGATTGCCTAGAAGAAGAGATCACCAAGAGGGAAAGATTACATAGAGGCAAAAGTTACTGTTGAAAACATTGAAGTGATTATCTACTCAGAGGGAGTCTACAGATGATTAGACATAGATGATTACAATGTGATTACAGACACAGAGGGAGAAATGTTTTACAGATAAGAATCAGAATGAAGCTAAAGACATTAATGAAGATTTGTTCATATCAAGGAACACAGGTGAATTTTTGGATTGGTTGGTAACTTTGCTTGTTAAATCATTATTTTAATATTTTGTGTTGCCATCAATGCCAAAGAGGGAGATTGTTGGAAAGTGACAATGCAAGCAATTGTTATTTTGTCATTGCTGTCAAACCTTTACTGGTGAGACTATTGTTATCTATTTGAGTATCATATCTATTGATGATGAAGAATATTTAACAAGAAGACCAAGTGAATTGTTGAGTTAAGCAATTAAAAGGGTACTTGATCAGTTGGCACTCTGGCAAAGCAATTAGTTGTTTATCTTTCAAAGATAGTTTTTCTAGCTATTTTGTGCCGAGCAAGTTTGGCTTGTGCTGAGCAAAGTTGCTTATGACGAGAAAAGTTGCTTATGTTGAGAAAAGTTGCTTGTGACGAGCAAAAGTTGTTCAATGCCGAGCACCATTGAAATTGCTGAGTGGAAACAGTGATGTTGGCCAACTTACAGTAATTGGATTGATGATGAGATTTGAGATCTCTGGCCGACTTAGTTAATTTTATTGGAATATGTAATGTTAATTAAAGATTAATCCACATCATTTAATGTATGGGTAACCGTAATTAATGCATGGTTTCAAGATTTAATTAAAGACTACTTTGGAGAAGTAAATGTAATGCAAAGATGGAATGATCTGTTGGATCTGACCTAACTTAAGATCTACGATCTTGTTTAAGTGGCAAAAGATTTATCTGACCTAGATAGAGAGGTATGTGATAATCTCAAGGGGTTATTCATTTAGGATGCAAGAGGTGTGCTACTGAATTCCAAGTATGCAAAAGAGTTGCATAGTTGATTTACTGTTTAGCATGATCTAGCAGAGAAGGCTGAATACAAAAGTAGAGAGTTGCATGTGTGATTGGTTGACGGATTTTCAAGCAGATTAGAAGGTTGAGATGACAATGCAGGATATCCAGTGAGTTAACATCAAAGCTGTAATTGGATCTAAATTTCCAAAGTAAGTTGTATGTATTAGATCACAACTGCTGATTACTTTCTAACCATTGTATCAGTTAAAATCCTTTAACAAGGTTGACCTAATAGTCATTTGTATAAATCCTCTAACAAGGTGACATTCAGGTGGAATGTTCTAAGTCCTCTAACAAGGCCACTCCTGACAGGGTGATTAAATCCTTTAACCAGGTCACACCTAGTAGTGTGTTATTGTAACCTTTAACAAGGTTGGCTCCTCACAGGGCATCACTTTAGAAGAGTGAAAACTTGGTAGCATGTTACTGGTGGCTTTTCCCATATTGGGTTTCCATGTTAAATACTTGTGTCAACTTGTGTGAATGCTTATGGTTTGATTTACTGTTATGATTCGACAAGCTAATTTCAATAGATAGTAAACTGCATGATTAAAGTTATTGACATATGCTACAGCTGCCGAGTAGATCTAAAATATAGAAAGTTTTTATTTGATACATCTAGACCTAAGGATAACTGATTTACCCCTCCCCTCTTAGTTATTCTAAATTCATTCTAACATCTAAAGCTTTTGAGAAATTCAAAATATTCAAAGCTAAAGTTGAAAATGAGTCTGGATTAAAGATTAAATGTCTGAGATCTGATAGAGGAGGAGAATTCACCTCTGAAAAGTTTCTTGAGTATTGCGAAGAACATGGGATAAAAATACAACTAAGTGCACCCATAACCCCTCAAAAAAATGGAATTGTAGAAAGAAGAAACAAGATAATACTTGACACAATGCGCACTATCATGATTGAAGGAAAAGTTGCACACACCTATTGGAGATAAGCGGTCAATACAATAGTCTATACTATCAAAAGAATTCAAATAAGGCCAGGCATAGAAAAAAAACCTTATGAACTTTGGTTTGGTAATGTACCTACAGTAAAATACTTCAGAATCTTTGGAAGCAAGTCCTACATCAAGAGAGATGATGGTGTTGGTAAGTTTGATGCTAGAAGTGATGAAGGTATTTTTCTTGGTTACTCTACTAAGAGAAAAGCTTACATATGTTTTAATTTAAGTTTGAAGAAAATCATTGAAAGTGCACATGTGAAGATTGATGAGAAGTTCATGATTCAAGAGAGATATTATGAATATGAACCTATGATTGAAGATGAACCTAGACATATCAATAAAGAAATAGTTATTGAATAAATGTTTGACTATATTGATGTATCATGAAATAACCCTAATCAAGTGAAGAAGAATCACAGATTACAGATGAGAGTGTTACACCTAAAATTTCAAAATACACATCGAGATACCATTCAAAAGAAGATATCATTGGAGATCAAAGCAGTAAAGTTTTGAAATGATCCAGAGAAAAAGGTTTAACTGTTGATGAAGAGGTATATTTACTTTCACAAATTGAACCCTTAAGTGTTGAAGATGTGTGTAATGATTCAGATTGGAAAAATGTAATGCAAGAAGAATTAGATCAGATAGTTAAGAATGAAACATGGGAATTGGTCCCTAGAACTTGTGACAAAAATGTGATTGGAACTAAGTGGATATTCAGAAACAAAATGAATGAAGATGGTACAGTGATAAGAAACAAATAAAGAGTGGTATGTAAAGGATATGTGTAGAGAGAAGGAATTGACTAATCTAATACATTTGCCCCTGTGAGAAGACTGGAAGCCATTAAATTGTTTTTAGCTTATGCAACATTCAAGAACTTAAAAGTATATCAGATGGATGTCAAGTCAACATTTCTGAATGGTGACTTGAAGGAAGAAGTTTACATAGATAAGCCTGAAGGATTTAAATTATCAGACAAACCATACATGGTATGTAGACTAAAGAAAGCCCTCTATGGACTTAAACAGGCCCCAAGAGCATGGTATGAGAGACTTGATGGTTACCTGACAAAGATTGGATTCAAAAAGGGAGTAGCAGATTGCAACTTATTCATAAGATAAACATCTGAAGGATTATTACTTGTTGCTATCTTTGTTGATGACATTATTTTTGGAGGTAATGACAAGCTTAGTGTAGAATTTTCCAAAGAGATGTAGAGTGAATTTGAAATGAGCATGATTGGACCTATAAAATACTTTTTGGGATTAAATGTAAAGTAGAAAGACAGAGGTTTATTCATAAATCAGTCTAAATATTTGAAGGAAATATTGAATACATTCAAGATGGAAGATTGCAATCTAGTAAGCACTCCTATGATAACATGAAGCAAGATTATTAAAAATGATGACTCCACAACAGTTGACAAAACACTTTACAAATCCATGATTGGAAAACCATATATATCACTCAATCTAGACTAGATATTTCTAATGGAGTTGGCATTGTTGGGAGATTTGCAGCTGAACCAAAACAAAATCGCTTAATGGAAATAAAAAGAATATTCAGATATTTAAAAGGAACTATAGAATATGGCTTGTGGTATCCTAATTCAGAAAATGTAGAACTTCATGCGTACATAGATGCAGATTGTACAGGTTGTGTTGATGACAAAAAGAGTACCTCAGGAGGAGAAATATTTCTTGGAGACAGTTTGGTTACTTGGACAAGCAAGAAGAAAAACTATATTTCTCAGTCAATAGAAGAAGCTAAGTATATAGCAACAACATTAAATTGTTCCACAATTTTTTGGATCAAGCAGATGATTAAAGACTTTGGAATTTAGATTGATTATCCTATTGTTATTCATTTTGACAACACTAGCACAATCAATATGTCAAATAACCCTGTAATGCATGCAAAGACAATACACATAGAAATAAAATATCATTTTCTAAGAAAAAAAGTTGCAGACAAAGAAGTGAAGTTGGATTATGTGAGCACCAAAGAACAATTGGTAGACATATTCATGAAACCTTTATCAAAAGATACTTTTGAGTATCTCAGGAAGAAGCTGGGAGTAATTCCCTTTCCTGAGTCTGATTAGAACTCACCAAAAAATGTATCAGTCCTTGGTGACTGATGAGTGGTTGACTACTCTACTTCTGGAGTAGTACCTATGCTTATTTTTATTTGGCATCCTTTGCCATTTATGTCAAAGGGGGAGTATATAGTAAGGGGAAGCATATACTCTGGGGGAGTATATATTCATGCAAATAAAAACACAGTAAAAGAAGATGCAACGGTTAAGAGGAACCTTTGATGAGGATATTGAGAAGATTGTAAAAAGAAAGAAGACACTTTTGGATTGAAGGTGTTTTTAATATCATATGATGCCATCAATGTCAAAGGGGGAGATTGTTGGAGATTTGCCTTTGTGCAAATAGTTTACTGTATGTTTGTCATTGATGACAACATATAGTATACAACAATGTACTATATTAAATTTTTAGTATGGATATGTTGAAGCCTTGCACGGTTGTTTTTATGTTGAAGACATATTTATTATGCTATGGGCATACACACAGATTCAGAAGTTTAGTTACAATTGAGTTATGTTGATATGTTTGCCAGACACTGTTTCACAGGGTTGTTTTAAGAGCCGATAATAATTTTATTGATTCTTCAGTTGTGCCTATCTTTGGGATATGTGTTTAGATTCATGTTTAGTTATGAGTCAAAGATGATTAACCAAAGGCGCTAAATGTATTTCATCTGAAGTGTGGTGTTTGGGTAATTTTGGTGGAGCCGACTATGTAAAGTGATGCATCTATTCATTTTGAGTTGTGCAATTCTAATTATGTTGCATGCTTAGTTTAGCTAACAAGAAAAGTGTTGAAAGGATTCCTACAGCCGATGTGATCATATCTTTTGAAGAAGATGCATATAGCAGTTCATTTTTTATCACTAAGTGTGAATGAGAAGAAAAGAGACAGAAAAAGAACAGAGAAAAATGTTGGTTGTTTTGGGATAGTAAAGCTATTTCATTCATCAGTTAAAGATCTATGTGAAGAAGCAGAGAGTGCATACAATTCACTGGAACTGATCAAGATAGCAAGTCTACTCAAAAAGTTCATTATCAGATATAGTGTATATCTGTTTTACTGAAGGTTCCAGCCTTCATCATTTTAGCAGTGTGCTTTTGGACGGTGTGTCCTCACCCCTAACATGGTTACTTGTAAAAGACTTCTAATAGGGTCTGACCCTTAACTAGGTCAGTGTAATTATTGCATTGTAAATAACAACTCCTAACAGGGTTCTAAGATCTTCTAACATGGATCATTATAATCTAGTGCATTTCTTTGTGGGTGCTAATTCCCACCGGGGTTTTTACCTATTTTGGTTTCCCCGTAACCAAAATTGTGGTGTTCTATTCTGTGTTATCTTGTTGTATATATGCTTAATGTTATTCTGTACTTAATTGAAGAAAAGAATTAAAACTAGTAGATAATTGATTCACCCCCCCTCTCTTAGTTATCTCTTGGGACTATTCCTAAAACTTTTGAAGGTCGTCTATTTTGGCTTTGTCTTGTCTATAATGAATTTCATTTGCTCCTTAGGACCTTTGAAGTTTCTACACACTTTTGAATTTTTTCTTTTTATGATTTTTCTTCTCTATAAAAAAGTACATTCAATCCCAAGGGGAAACATTAGGGTGCAGGAAAAAGTCATTGAGAATATTGAGTTACAAAGGGGTGAAATGGAAATAGTAAGAAGGGTGGAATAATATATGAGAGAGGCATTCAAATATGGCTTTTGAAGTTGATACAAATCCATGTGGGCTCCTTTTTTGAGATTCGCACCATATGTAATGAATTAAATTCAAGATAGAAAGGGGAATAAATGATTTCAATGCCATCTTATTCTTTTTTGGTGGACTAGTCTTTCCCTGAGACATGGGTAGTCAATTTTATCTCACAGTAATAGGCTAAAGGAAAAGGCCATTGCATGAATCCTGATGTTGTAGTTATGCCCATGAAATTTCATAGGATATTGATCTATCTAGTGAGGACATTGTCCACTTTTGAAGACATTGAGATATCCAAGGATTTGTGGGGACATTGAGTTATCCAGTAAGCTATCCTAAAGATGCAATTATTGTTATAATAACTGAGGGGGGCGGGGGGGGGGGGGGGGGGCGTGAATTAGTGGCCTAAAAAATATTACAATAAATTAACCCAAAAAATTATTACCACAATTATAAGCCTCTAGTTATCTTCAGTCCTACAAGATGTATGCCTTGAAATAATCTCTTCAAATAACTACTGCTTGGAGTTCACTATTAAACCTTATTCATAAGCTTTACCGATTAGTAGCTTGTTAATTACCAAAATACAGTAAATAACTTAGTGTATACCGATCAATCCCATCTTAGTAATGTATAAAGAAAAATATGAAAGTAATGACTCACAAACACATTTTTCACATGGATTTTTAACTTGGAAAACCTGTTAAGGGAGAAACCACTTGGGACCGGTAACCCAAAATCTTCACTCTTTTGAAGTGAGCTCGGTGAAGAGCTAACCCTGTTAAAGGTTACAAACACACTTTTAAGTGCAACCTTGTTAGAGGATTTATCACTAACAGGTAATCACTTGATATATAACATTTCACTATGCTATCTTCATGAATTAACCTTTTGATACTCCTTGGGATATATCTCAATATATAAAGAATTTGTTTAGATCCTACTCAGTTAAGAGACTTCTCTGATTCAATGGTTAAAATGAAACAGTATATGATCTATTCATATAAACAAATATACTTTGTAGATGTTCAGATCTATTGTAATCTCATAATACATTTCTGATCAATATATCTTTTGTGTCCCTTTGCTCCACTTCTTTCTGCTCGGTTATGCTATGCTTCTCTGTTGTGCGATGTTCATAGAAATATTAGCTCTATTCTTAGCTTGATTGATTAGGACTGTGTGAAGTCTTTCACCCATTTCTCTTCAACATCCTCTTTTTTATTCACCCCTAATTCATAATGAATTATCTTTTCTCTTTATAGACATGATTTCACCATTTCTAAGTCCTTGAATTTCTTGTTCTTGGCATGATCCACAATTCTCACCTTTCTTACTTTAAAGCTTTTCTTCCGCTTTATCCCGTAGATTTCTCCTTGAAAACTAGAGTAAAACAACTTTAAACTCTTGCTTATCTCTAGAAAATTATCGATGAAAATAATGTAAACAATGTAAACAACCAGTTAACTCCATCTTTAGCTCTTTCTAGCTAAGTCTTTTGTCATTTCTAAACTTCAGTTCTTTTTTGTATTTAACTCCTTGTTAGCTTAGTCTAGACTTTAGTTGTCCTTGGGCATCTCTATTTTTTGGCGTTGTCTATTTGTTGGGGTTGTCTATCTGTCGGGTAACACTATTATTCTGCTCGTTGGTAATGGTTGCTCGGGTTTCTTGCTGGGGTATCACTGTGACTTTTATCTTGGGGTTCTCTATCTGTTGGGGTGCACTGACTGCCAATGTTTGTTTTCACTTAGTGCATACTAAACTTTATTCATTACTGATAGCATAAACTTTATCTCTTTGGTTCTTTGAAGTATTTGAAACTATGTATATAACCAATCAGATTATATCAAGTTGACATAAATGAAAATACAATACATTAACTGATTTAATGTCTTGCATTAAATTTTTGCAGCTTGGTGATCATCAACTTAACATATTCAAACATTCAATCAGTTATAGTTCATCAATATCTCCCTTTGGCATTGATGGAAACATACTACGTTACTACTAATACAATATGAAATATATCAGTTGTAGTTCATCAATCTACCAAATTTTATTGTACTATAACCAATATGAATGTCTGGCTCTTGGTAATCTCTTCTAGCTTAGATTTGTATCTTGTAGAGTGATTTATTCAATCTTCATTTCCTTACAAGATAGATATAGCAAATTCTGGTTCCGTCTCTCCCTGTGTTGTAGAATCCCTTCTTTGATGTTGTCTCTCACTTTGATTATTCCTCTCCTTGATCATCTTTTTTTTTTGACAGCAATAGATATACTCTCTCCCTTAAGTCATCTTTCCCTTAGGATACTTCTCACCCTTTGATGGATATTTCATATGTATATATAATCTCTCTCCTTTGGATCTTCTTAGGATACTCTCTCCCTTTAACAATAATGCCAAAGTATATCCTTCCTCCTTTTTATAATATACTCCTTGAATTTCCCTATCCATGAGTAATACAATGACTCTAGTGTTCAGTGTAGATATGTACCTTTCTCTGTACTGATGTATCTTTGCAGTCCAATTCTTTGCTTGCATCAACATGAATGATCTTCTAATTAAGTGTAGGCTATCGCAACCTCCTAGTCAGCTTACTGACCAATAGATAATGGTTGGATCCCTAGTCTCTTTCTCAGGTACTCAAATGTATCTTTAGGAAATGGCTTTATGAATATGTTAGCTAATTGTTCCTTGGATTGAACATATTCTAGTATCACCTCTTTCTATTGCACTTGTTATCTTAAGTAATGATACTTGATTGCAATATGCTTAGTCTTAGCATGCATGACAAGATTTTTAGAAATGTTAATTGCACTTGTATTATCACAATAGATAATCACTGGTTCAAGAATTTTCATATTCATACCTTCTAGTAGTTGTTTGATCCATGCAATATTAGAGCAATTTGCAGAAGCATCCACATATTCTACTTCTGCAGTAGATTGTGAGATGCATCCTTGCTTCTTACTAATCCATGTGAAAAGTCTGTCACCCATGAAGAATGCTCCTCTAGTTGTGCTCTTCTTATCTAAGTTTCCATCCCAATCGACATCTATATAGACTTGAAGCTCAAATTTGCCTTCTCATTTATACCATAAGAAATAGTCCTCGGTGTTCTTTAGATATCTCAGAATTCTCTTGACAACATGCATGTGTGATTCTTTGGGATTAACAGAGAATCTTGCAATTATTCCAACTGCATGTGCTATATCTGGTCTAGAATGAACAACATACATTAGTTTTCAAATCATTTATCTATATATAGTATGATTTACCTCATTTGACTTATCTTCCTTTTTCAGCTTACATCCGGTTGCCATAGGTGTTCCAAATGGCTTGGAATCTTCCATCTTGAATATCTTCAACACTTCCTTGATGTATGTGGATTGTGTGATATATATGCCTGCATCTTGTTGAAGAATCTATAGACCAAGATAGAATTTGATCTCCCCAAATATTGACATCTCAAACTCTTTGCTCATTTCATTAGCAAATGATTTACATAACATATCATTACCCCCAAATATGATATCATCAACAAATATTTCAGCAATCAGAATATTATCATCAATATCTTCTTTTAAATACAGATTTCTATTTTCACTTGTTCTTATAAATCCAATGCTTATGAGATAGGAGTGAAGTCTTTCATACTAGGTTCTAGGTGATTTTTCAATCCCTACAAGGCTTTGTGTAGTCTACAAACCATGTTTCTCTTGTCTGGATCAACAAATCCTTCTGGTTGTTCAATGTATACCTCTTCTTCTTGTATTCCATTTAGGAATGCAGATTTGACATCCATTTGGTATACCTTGAATCTTTTGAATGTAGCATAAGCAAGTAAAATTATTACTCCTTCTAGTCTATAAATGGATGCAAAGGTTTCTCCATAGTCAATACCTTCTTATGCATACCCCTTGCATACTAATCTTGATTTGTTTCTTGTGACTTCTCCATTCTCATTCAGCTTTTCTCTGAATATCCACTTGGTACCAATGACATTCTTGTCATCTGGTCTAGGTACTAATGCCCATGTTATATTCTTATCAATCTGTTCTATTTCCTCATTCATAGCACTGACCCATTCTTCATTTTCTAGTGCATAATTAATAGATTTAGGCTCAAAATCACAAATTAAACATCTAGTGTTTAGTGACTTACTTCTAGTTCTCATTCTAGCCTTCTTGTCTCCTATGATTTGGTTCTGTGGATGATGTCTTCTGAAATACTTGAAAAGTATCGATTCAGTTCTTTGTTCATCATTCTGATCATCATCTTGACCTTCATTCTAATTTCCATCACTCAGAACATCATTTAGAGCAATTTCTTGATTTTTGTTATTTGTATCTTGATACTCGGGTGCAATGTTTTGTTGCTCGGGAGTGATACACTATTTCTCTGAAAGAGTGTTAGTTTCTTTAGTGTAAACAAAACTATTTTAGTCTTCTGGTTCTTTTCTTCTTTCCTCATCATTTTTCTTTGCATATTCATCTATTCTGATATTTGCACTTTCAATGATCTTGTTAGAGGACTTGTTAAGACATTTATAAGCCTTGCTCTTGGTGGAATACCCTATAAAGATTCCTTCTTCACTTTTGGATTCAAGATTTCCATTTCTATCATCTTTCAAAATATAACATTAACTACCAAAAATTGTGAAGTAACTTACATTGGGTGGGTAACCATACCATAGCTCATAAGGTTTATTTTTGGATATTTCTTCAATTGTACTCTATTCAATGTCTAGACAACAATATTGACAGCTTCCCTCTAGAATGTTTGAGTGATACTTTTCTCTATCATCAGTGTTCTTGAACAATCAACAATGGATCTATTTCTCCTTTCAGCAATCTCATTTTGTGTGGTGTCCTTGGTGCAGTAACCTATCTTTTAATTCCATTCTCATTGCAATAGTTAGTAAATTCACCAAAAACAAATTCTCCTCCTCTATCTGATCTTAAGCATTTTAGTTCCTTACCACTTTGTTTTTCAACAATATCATGTTGTCAAAATTCACATGAAATAATATTTTATGCCACAACCATAAGTCTTCATTTCTAGCCATTAAACAAGTGGTTTTAATATCATCAAGATAGAATAGGTTACCTTTTGTCTGTTCATGAGTTCCGATCAACCTTCCTGATTCATCAAAGATATTTGCCTTTTTGTTCTCCGATGCTACTTGGTGACCTGTATTATTCAGTTGTGAAACACTCAATAGATTATAGTTAAGTCCTTTTACCCAATATACATTTTCACATTTGATCAGGTTATTCAACATTATGGTTCCTTTACCTTCAACTGGAAAAGGTGAGTCATTACCCATTCTTATTGATCCACCATCATAATACTCAAAAGTTTCAAACTTTTGTTTATCACCGGTCATGTGGTGAGTGAAACCACTATCTATAATCCAAACATCATTCTTACTAACCTTATATATGAGTGCAGTCTCTACATACCTTTCTTCTTTGTCTGAATCATCTTTCATGGCCACAAATACCATCTCAACGTCTTCATCAGATTCGGTGTCAGTATCTCCAAATTTTTTCTCATCCAGATAACAAGATTTCTTCCCTTTGTCCTTGTAGTCTTGGGTATCTCTTCTATTATATTTTTGGTTTCTTCTGTAATCTCTATTATCATTTGTATCAAACTTCTTTTCATGTGATATTTCATTACTCCTGTCATCTTTTCTTTTGTTAGAACATCTAGTAACAAAGTGTCCAATCTCTTTACAATTAAAATATACAAGTGGTAGTTACCTTTGTATCTACCTTTGCCTCTCTGCAATCTTCTAGCCATTATTGCTTTAATCTCATCAAGATCTTGGTCATCACTATCACTTTCACTATCATTCTTCATAGTGTTTTTATTACTTGACTTACTTATTTTTAAAGAAGACTTGAATGCAGACTCTATAGATGGTAAGACACTATTATCAAAGTTATTCATCTCAAATGAAATTAGTCTACCAACCAAACTATCTAGAGTGACATTATTGTTTGCTACTACTCTCATTTCTTGTATAGAAGATACTCTAATAGCATATACATGCAGTAAGGTTCTTAGGATTTTACTTACCACTATTTTTTCTTCAAGTATATGATAAACTATAAGTGATTGAATGTTTGAAGATGTTAAGTTGATAATCAACGAGTTTCAAAAAGTTAATGCAAGACATTAAATCAGTTAATGTGTTGTATTGTAATTGATGTCAACTTGATATAACCTGATTGGTTACATACAAAGTGTCAAATACTTCAAAGAACCAGAGAGATAAAGGTTATTCTATGAGTAATGCATAAAAGTTCAGTATTCACCAAAGTGACAACAAACACCGATGGATAAAGAACCCCGAGAGAAAAGTCACAGTGATACCCGAGCAAGAAACCTGAAAGCATTACTGACAAGCATAATCAATGAAACACAAGCAGAACTTCACAGTGTTACCTGACGGACAGACAACCCTGACGAACGAAGATACTCAAGGAGAACTAAAGTGTTGACTGAGATAACAAAGAGTTAAACACTGAAAAGAAATAAAGTTCAGAAATGACAAATGACTTAGCTGGAAAGAGATAAAGAAGGATTCAACTGGTTGTTAATATTGTTTTCATTGACAAGTTAATAGCTAGAGATAAACAAGAGTTTTAAAGGTGATTTATTCCTGTTACCAAGGAGAAATCTACTGGATGAAATTGAAGTAAAGATTTAAAACAAGAAGGGAAAGATTTTTAGATCACGTCAAGAACAATAAAAACTGAGAACTAGAAATGGTGAAATCATGTCTATAAAGAGACAAGCTAATTCATTATGAATTAGGGGTGAATAGAGAAAGAGATGCTGAAGAGAAACCGATGAAAGAATTCACACAGTCCTTATAAAAAAATCTAAGGAAAGAGCTAAAGATTTTTATGGACACCGAGCAACAGAGAAACACAACATCACCAAGCATAAAGAAGTGGAGCAAAGGTATTGAAAGGAGACATTGATCAGAAAGGTATTATGAGCTTACAATATATCTGAACAACTGCAAAGTATATTTTTTTATATGAAAAGATCATATACTGTTTCAATTTAACCATTGATTCAGAGAAGCCTCTTAACCGAGAAGGATCCAAAAAAATCCTTTATATATTGAGATACATCCCAAGGAGTATCAAAAGGTTTATAATGAAGATAGCATAGGAGTGCCAGATATCAAGTGATAAACTATTAGTGTTAAATCCTCTAACAAGGTCGCACTTGATAGTGTGTTTGTAACCTTTAACAGGGTTGGCTCTTCTCCAAGCTCACTTCAAAAGAGTAAAAATTTTGGCTTACCGGTCCCAAGTGGTTTTTTCCCTTAACAGGGTTTCCATGTTAAAAATCCATGTGTCAATGTATTTATGAGTCATTACTTTAGTGTTTTTCATTACACATAACTACTCTGGATTGATCGGTATACACTAAGTAATTTACTATATTTTGGTAAATGAAAGACTGCTAATCAGTAAAGATAAAGAATAAGGTTTAACTAAACTCGGAGTAGTAGTTATTTGATAAGATAATTTAAATGCATTCATATTGTAGGAATAAAGATAACTAGAGGCTTATAATTGTGGTAATAAGTTTTTGGGTTAATTTATTATAATATTATTGAGGCCACTGATTCACCCCCCCCCTTAGTTATTCTAACAGTACACCTCTATCTCCTTGGATAGCATTGACTACCTCTTTTATTGTGCAGCTGTACTGAATGATATTTTATCCTTCTCTCATTCTTAGGTAATCAAATATACCTCTTATTATTTTTGCCTTAGCTCTTAGTGCATTAGCTTCTCCTCCATGTACCATCTTTAATTTGTCCCACATTTTCTTTATAGAGGTGCAGGTTTTGACATCTTCAAATTTAGCATCAAAGAGTGAGGAAGCAAGTTCTATCATCATAAAATTATGATCATGATTTTATCTTAATTTCTCAAGTGTGTGAGGTCCTATAGGCAACACATATTCAATATCCAAGTATTGAGTAACATCATTTCCAATACCTGCTAGATGGAGTCTTATAGTGGTTTGTCATGATGCAAAGTTGTCCTTGTTAAACTTAGGCACATCCCATTTTCTCATCTTGTGATCTTTATCTAAGGTCTTGAAACCTTCCTTCTAAAAACACAAGATCTGATACCAATTGTTAGAATAACTGAGAGGGGCGGGGGTGAGTCAGTGGCCTAAAAAATATTCCAATAAATTAACCCAAAAAATTATTATAAAGGATAAAATATGGATAGGGTTTAGAACAATGAAGATTTTCTCATAAAAGTGTCCCTATGCACATATTACCCACCTTACATTTAATTGTAATTGATAAGGGGTGTAAATATAGAAATGTTTGCAAAGAATAGTGGAATAAAATAATACCTCTAAAAAAGAATCTGCTGAAAACCCTATCAAACGGTCTCAAAAACTATTGATTTTTGAGATCTTGAACCGAAACTATGAGATCTACAAAACCCAGAAATATTTTTATTTTATGAGAAAGGTCACTTTTGACCCAAAAATGAATGTAACCTTTGACCCAAAAGTTCTGATTCTGACCTAGAACATAATGTCAATTTTGACCCAGAAATGAATGTCACCTTTGAGCCAAAATTTCTAATTTTGACCCATAATTTCCGATTCTGACCTGCACAGTTTGATAGAAAATCTACTTTTGGATCCTGAAAGTTTGCCGAAAAGGGTATCTAGATATGCACTCCAATTCTCTATTCTAAACCTATACCTACAATAAGAATGATTTTTTTTTTTAGGGGAGGAGGGGTTTGCCTTGGTCAAACCCCAGTTTTGGAATTAACCTTAAAATATAATTGAAATTGCAGAGATAAACAAATTAAATGAACAAATTCACCTTGCTTGTATAGAAACCCTTGTGGCGGGTTCAAATCCTTGGATCCACAAGTATGTATGCACCAAATGAATGTAGAATGTAGAATGTAGTATGTCTCAAATCAAATTTATTTTGGATCTTCAACACCAATCTTGAATGGATCTTGGAAGAGGAGGAGGCTTGCATGGATGTGGATGGATAAATCTTCAACAAGAGGGCTCCATAGAGCTTGAATCCTTCAATGGCTACCAATGGATCTCCTTGATGAATTGAGTGCTTGAAAGTTCTTGAATGCTTGGATGCTTCAGAGTAGATGAATTCTTTAGTAGATATTTATCTTGCTTCAGATATTTCTTCTTTGCTTGTCCTTAACACTTAGATTTCACTTTTCCAAGTCTTAGAGAAAATGAGAGGAGAAGGCTTCCTTATATATGAATCTAGGGAAAAATCTTCTAGAGAGGCCTACATAGGATAGTTAAATTCCAATTAGACCTATATCCCTATAAGTGGAACTATATTAAATATAATTTCAAGAGTTATTTCTCTGAAGACCGAAACAACTAACTCAGAAGCGGGAATTAAATATTTACGAAGCCCGACATCTGGAAACCCTGGAAACTTGTAATCTGAACTGTGTGTAAGAATCAAGATCAATTCTAACCTAGGTCAGAGTCAAGGTTGAACTTGACCTAGAAAGGTTGATTTTGACCCTGAGGTCAAAAATCTCAGGTTTGTAGTTTGAGATGTGAGAAACAAGCCGGAGAGAAGTGGGAAATGGGTCAGAACAGGGGGGAAAAGACAAATCCAAGTCAAAGACCCATTCAAGGCACTTTGCATGACCCCAAACCACTTACTCAAAGGGCTAAACTAGTCTACAATGGAAGTGCTTCCATTTTTGGACTATACATTTAGCCCCCACTTTAGCAAGAGTATGGACTCGATGCAAACTCTTGGTAAAGGAGATAATAAAGAAAAGATCATCTTATTGAAATAAAAAGGGACAAAGGAATCCTCAAGCCCCCAGGGACTAAAGTCTTTGGCAACCCTAAGATTATGATAAGAGGGACATCACTAGTCAACGAGAAAGAGAGATAGATGAGTGGTTAGCTCGCCTAGTAAGATATGTGTATCTCACTGTGAACCACAAAAAGGATAGGATGGCCCACCAAGAAAGCACTTGATAGTAACCACATAAATTTGTGCACCTTCTGGAAGCTTTGTGCATATATGTAGTATGTATTCTAAAGGATTTTATTAAGTACCCATGGATCCATATCCTTATATCACCATGGAAAAGATTTGTAAAATGTGCATCTCTTTAGGATTTAGCAACTTATGTGCATTACCTTATGAGGATTTATCATATTGAATTGTAATTGAATGTGTATCTCTTCAAGATTTAGCAACTTATGTGCATTACCTTCAGAGGATTTATCATGATGAAAAACAAAAGTTTGGAACAAAAATGCATAATATTGAATGAGGGAGGCCGTATATATGCCCCCTCCTTAAGATGGAAAAATACATACTATTTTGACATGTTAAGCAAAGAAAATAACAAGGATAAAGCCTTCTTCAACATTAAGACAATATCCATAGACAACACCCAATCCAAGCCAAGAAGGTCACAACTGCTATGAGGCCATGGAAGGGATGAATGCAAAGAGATATCATGCAAGAAGTGAAAAAGTAACCCTTATGAGGGATAGCGCACTATTCAGTTTCCAAGTTGAGATATTTATCAACTATAGAAACCTAATGTCAAATAATGAAATAGGTTATGATCAAGGACATAGATCCTCAAGGAAAACCAAAATTTTCATTTATGATTGGATATCACATAATAGATAGATACTGCTTAAGCAAGGGGAAAGTGGATCTTGGAAAGATAGAAAAGAAGGAGATGGCATGCTTGCCCCCCAAGTGTAGTAACAAGGATGAAAGGGGACCTATTATATCGCTCACAACACTATGTAAGACAATGAGCCCCCAAGGATTAGGCTAACATTTTTTACATAATGTGGAGCTCCATAATAGGAACATAAATATTATTTAGAGAAAATAGGATTGAAATACAACTCATTGCCACATGATATATAAATAACTTTACTATCAATGAGATACCTAATCTTATAATTTAAAGCTTAACATTCATTAGTAGAGTAATCATGAAATATATTATATAAACAAAAAGGAAGAGTCTTCAAGTGTGGACTACGTTTCTTTTTGTGTTTAGGTCTAGTAATCATCTTAGCACGAAGGAGTTTAGGCAAAAGAACTTCTTGGTCAAATTCCTTCATAGGTTCATCATGTTTTGAAGTGTTATTTGAGACGTTGGTAACATTGATGTGTTATTGAGGATTAAATCCGAATCCATAAGAATTCTCATGCCCCCCATTCTGTAAGGGCATTTGAATTCCCGGTTTATGCTTACCACATCCTTGACCATGGAATCCTTGTTTAACTAGTAAATGATAACCAAGACCATAACGAGAAGCCATATCAGAAGGAGTCAATGGAACTTCAGTAGTCACTATAATATCATCACTAGTAGGTTTGAAAGATTCATAGTGGGTAGAAGAAGTGACAAAGTTATTATGAAGGGAATGAGAAGTAGAAGCAAAAGCTCATTGTTCAAACTCTCTTTGTTGCTTCATAAAAGAAAGATTACAAACTTTATACTCTCCAATAAAGGTAGGATTAAAATTGAAGGTTACCCAATCATCTCTAGGAAGAGCATTAGAGGAACTAGGATTACTATTAGGAATTGGAATATTGTGGGTTTGAATATTCAAACAAGGATTTGGCGCATCATCCGTATGAAGTATATACACCATGTTGTTGTGAATAAACTTGATTTTACGGTGAAGGGTGGAAGGAACAACATGCCTCTCATGAAACCAAGGTCTACCCAAAAGGAGGTTATAATTAATAGGTCCAGGAATAACATGAAAATGAGTATTTAGGATGACTAGACCTACTTTAATAGGTAAGGTAATGATGCCCAAAGTTTTCTTATCAATGTTATCAAAGCCACACATAGGAGCATTATTGGGTTGAATAGTTGAAAGATCGACATTAATCTCTTTAAGAATTTCCATACTACAAATACTAAGCCCCTATCCATTATCAATCAAGGTCCTACAAATGATACTCTTATTGAAAGCAACAACAACCATAAGAGCATCATATTGATTCTGAACTTCTTTAGATGGTAAATCCTTTTGAGTAAATACAATGTCAAGAGAACCTAGGGTAGCATGCATGCATTGTAAGAAGGAATTGATGTTCTCTTGATTAGGAGGTGGAGTAGAAAGAGTTTCTAGAGCACTTTTAAAGGCTTCATGGTAGGTAAGTGAAGTTTGAAGAAGCTCCCATAAAGAAATATTGGTAGGGGTATTGCGCAATTGGTTTATCAAATCATACTCCTTGCTAGGAAGATAGGGCGGAGGAGGAAGAATGGGTTGAGAAGGTGTTAAAGAAGTAGGAACCACCGGATTAGGTTGAGGGTTATTCCTTGTACAATAGGTGTGAGCTATCGAATCTTGATCATTGACAGACTCTAAAGACTCCATAGGTTTACCTTTGATAGTAATGCGAGGACAACCTTTAATAGTCAACAAGAGTTTTGGATAAACCATGTTAGTTGTCTCAACACTACAATCAGGTTCACAAGAAGGAAGTAAATAATACATCCTAGGAGGAGATGAGGTGGGATCTTGATTCTCCATAATATCATCACCAAGAGGGAGAACATTAAGGGAATTCATATCATTCTCCGCTAATGCCTCATCACTAGAAGGAATCCCAAATGAAGGTAAAGCATCTATAATGTCTTCTTCTTTCTCTAAAATGTTTGCATAAGGGGAGTGTGGTTTAGAAAAAGAGTTACCATCATGTATGAATATGTCATCCATTAATAAATTACCCTCTTGTATCAAGGCATCTTCACGAGGAGGGGATAAATCAATGTCTTTATCCAAGGGTTCATCCCAAATAGGAGGATCATCCACAATGGCTTCATGAGGAAGAGAGTAATCAACATCCAAATCC
>MU225433.1:3263480-3293858 GCA_018584345.1 Thuja plicata
CTTCATGAGGAAGAGAGTAATCAACATCCAAATCCAAAGGTTCATCCCAAATAGGAGGATTATCATCCCTATCAATAAAGCACCTTGTAGGAGTGCCATAAATCACTAAAGCTTGATCCCTAAAGGGAAAAGAAGGTAAATTATATTATAAAGTAGGCTCATAGAAAAGACATATATTAGGAGAAGAATTAACATCACTCCTCAACTCATCTCCATAAAGATAAATATTGAAGTAATCTGCTTTCTCTAATATATCCTTACAAGGTAATAGAAGAGAGAAAAAAGAAACATCACATGCACTAAATGAAGTCTTTTTAGGTGTATCAATGTTGTAAATATTGGAACATGAAGGTAACCATGCACACACCATATGGTAAAGGTCAATGGAAGAGGTTGTAGAGGAGGATGAAATAGGAATAGGATCAATGGAGATCTTATTCGAACAATTTCATCCTCACTTCCATGTACCTCATTAGGGGATCTATCCTCTTTTGCAACAAAAGCCTCATCAAAGTATTCAAAACAAAAATCATACATGTTGAACATAAAGTAACATTACAAGCATGAAAAATGTAAATATTTTTGTATTCTTAAAGAAATTTGTGATATCTATTTTTGACATATAAGAGAATAAAAGGAATCTACTTTTAAATGCATGTAAGATCTAACATAAGATGCAAATCTAACACCAAAAAGAAAGAGTTGTCTATTGCGGGTTCACCAAAATGTAAGGTGGAAAATATGGATAGGGTTTAGAACAATGGAGATTTTATCATAAAAGTGTCCCTATGCACATATTATCCACCTTACATTTAATTGTAATTGATAAGGGGTGTAAATCTGGAAACATTTGCAAAGAATAATGGAATAAAATACATACCTCTAAAAAAGAATATGTTGAAAACCCTATCAAACAATCTCAGAAACTGATGATTTTTGGGATCTTGAACCAAAATTGTAAGATCTACAAAACCCATAAATATTTTTTGTTTTTAAGAAAGGTCAATTTTGACACAAAAATGAATGACACCTTTGACCCAAAATTTCTGATTCTGACCCAGAACAGAATGTCGATTCTGACCTAGAAATGAATGTCACCTTTGACTAAAAAGTTCTGATTCTGACCCAGAATTTCTGATTCTGACTTGCACAATCCAAAATTAAATCTGTTTCTGGATCCTAAAATTTTTCTGAAAAGGTATCTGGATCTGCACTCCAATTCACTATTCCAAACCTGTACTTGCAAGAAAAATGGTTTTTTTTGTTTGGGGGGGGAGGGGTTTGCCTTGACAAACCCCAGTTTTGGAATTAACCTTAAAATATAATTAAAATTGCAAAGATAAACAAAGTAAATGAACAAATTCACCTTGCTTGTATAGAAACCCTTGTGGCATATTCGAATCCTTGGATCCACAAGTATGTATGCACCAAATGAATGTAGAATGTAGAATGTAAAATTTAGTATGTCTCAACTCAAATTTATTTTGGATCTTCAACACCAATCTTTAATGGATCTTGGAAGAGGAGGAGGCTTGCATGGATGTGGATGGAGAAATCTTCAACAAGAGGGCCCCATAGAGCTTGAATCCTTCAATGGCTACCAATGGATCTCCTTGATGAATTGAGTGCTTGAAAGTGCTTGAATTCTTGGATGATTGAGAGTAGATGAATGCTTCAATAGATATTTATATTGCTTCTTAGCTTGTCCTTCACGCTTAGATTTCACTTTTCTAAGTCTTAGAGAAAATGAGAGGAGAAGGCTTCCTTATATATGAATCTAGGGAACAATATTCTAGAGAGGCCTACATAGGAGAATTAAATTAAAATTAGACCTGTATCCCTAGAAGTGGACCTATATTAAATATAATTTCAAGAGTCATTGCTCTGAAGACCAAAACAGCCAACCCGGAAGCAGGAATTAAATCTTTCTGAAGACCGACATCCGAAAACCCTGGAAACTTTAAATCTGGACCCTGGGTCAGAATCAAGGTCAATTTTGACCTAGGTCAGGGTCGAGGTTGACCTTGACCCAAAAAAGGTCAATTTTGACCCTGAGGTTGAAATTCTCAGGTTTGTAGTTTAGGATGCAAGAAATAGGCTGGAGAGAAGTGGGAAATGGGTCAGAATAGGGGGAAAATCCAGATCCAATTCAAAGACCCATTCAAGGTGCTTGACATGAACCCAAACCACTTACTCAGAGGGAAAAACTAGTCTACAATGGAAGTGCTTCCATTTTTTGACTATACACTTATTACCACAATTATAAGCCTCTAGCTATCTTCAGTCCTACAAGATGTATGCCTTGAAATAATCTCATCAATTAAATACTACTCAGAGTTCACTGTTAAACCTTATTTATAAGCTTTACCGATTAGTACCCTGTCATTTACCAAAATAAAATAAATAACTTAGTGTATACCGATGAATCATGGTTTAGTAATATGTAAAGAAAAACATGAAATAAATGACTCATAAACACATTTGACACATGGATTTTCAACGTAGAAACCCTGTTAAGGGAAAAACCACTTGGGACGGGTAACCCAAAATTTTCACTCTTCTAAAGTGAGCTCGGTGAAGAGCCAACCCCGTTAAAGGTTAAAAACACACTGTTAAGTGTGATCTTGTTAGAGGATTTATCACTAATAGTTAATCACTTGATATCTGGCATTTCACTATGCTATCTTCATGAATTAACCTTTTGATACTCCTTGGGATGTATCAATATATAAAGAATCTTTTTAGATCCTGCTCGGTTAAGAGACTTCTCTGATTCAATGGTTAAACTAAAAAAATATATGATCTATTCATATTAAAAACTATACTTTGCAGATGTTTAGATCTATTGTAAGATCATAATACCTTTCTGATCAATGTTTCTTTTCTGTCCCTTTTCTCCACTTCTTTCTTCTCGGTGATGTTGTGATTCTCTATTTCTCAATGTCTGTAAAAATATTATCTTTGTTCTTCAGCTTGATTGATCAGGACTGTGTGAATTCTTCCACCAGTTTCTCTTCAACATCCTCTTTTCTATTCACCCCTAATTCATAATCAATTAGCTTGTCTCTTTATAGACATGATTTCATCGTTGCTAAGTCCTTGAATTTCTTGTTCTTGGTGTGATCCACAATTCTTGCCTTTCTTGATTTAAAGCTTTTATTTAGTTTTATCCCGTAGATTTCTCCTTGACAACTGGAATAAAAGTGCTTTAAACTCTTTCTTATCTTTGGCTTTAACTTGTCAATGAAAATAATGTAAACAACCAATTAACTCCATCTTTAGCTCTTTCTAGCTAAGTCTTTTTTCATTTCTAAACTTCAGTTATTTTCAGTGTTTAAATCCTTGTTAGCTCAGTCTAGACTTTAGTTGTCCTCAGGCATCTCTTTCTGTCAGGGTTGTTTGTCTATCGGGTAACACTATGGTTCTTCTCATCGGTAATGCTTGCTCAGGTTTCTTGCTTGGGTAACACTGTGACTTTTCTCTTGGGGTTCTCTATCCATCGAGGTGCACTGACCGTCAGTGTTTGTTGTCACTTATTGCATACTAAACTTTTATTCATTACTGATAGCATAAACTTTATCTCTCTAGTTCTTTGAAGTCTTTGATGCTATGTATATAACCAATCATATTATATCAAGTTGACATCAATGACAATACAATACATTAATTGATTTAATGTCTTGCATTAAATTTTTTTAGTTTGGTGATCATCAACTTAACATATTCAAACATTCAATCAGTTATAGTTCATCAATTATGACTCAATAGATCCCTCACTTCATAAAATCTGTAGCAGATTGGTATCCATTATGGATTTATGTCAAATGTAAAATTTTCATGTCATTTATAGATGATACATGAGTATGCATGCTCTTAGCTCTAAGATTCTAAGAATTAATAATTAAAAGGATGCATCATCTGTAGACCTTATGGCAAGACATATTTTCAACTAGTGTCAAAACACTTAGTGATTCAGTGTTACCCTAGTAAAAAATGTCGCCCGAGTGTTCAGCTTCACCCGAGTGTTCAGTATCGCCCGAGTGATAGTTTATCAAGTGGCCCGAGTAGTCTTTTAGACCTGAGTGATAGTTTGAAGTCAAATTTGCATATATTGTTATATATATTTGTTTATTGCAAGCCGACTTACAAAGTTATTTGTTGGATAAAGATATATATGTAAGACAGTTTGTTTATCCAATTGTAGAGAAGAATATGTATATAGTATGATTTTATAACCAGAAGATGATATGATTATGCGAATGGCAGTTTGAGTTAAGTGAAGAAGTGTCCAGGATAGAAGAGACTTATCTATCACATTTAGGTGATCAGTTATATTTCAAAGGATCTTATGCAGCAATCACAGTTGCACAGAGATGATCATGAACTGATTCATTCTCACAGGTGGATCAACAAAAATCCTTTAACAAGGTGGACCTAACAGTCCTTTCTTTAAATCTCTTAACATAGTTGTATTACTTATTGTATTGTACAAAATCCTTTAACAAGGTGGACCTAACAATATTTTCTATGCTCCTAACAGGGCACACCATTAGAAGTGGTCATTGTAAGCTTTAATAGGATAAATTTATATTGTAGTACTAAATCTTGTGGGTATCATCCCCACCCCAGTTTTACTTTCTTTTGGAAGGTTTCTCGGTAACGAAATATTGTGTTGTGTTGTATCTGATTCTTTACTTTCAAGCTATATGCATGCAAACAAATAAGCTAATCTAATTGTGGACTAAAAAGATTAAGTTTTATTTATTCATGATTCACCCACCCTCTCAATTATTGGGAACATCATATAATTCCAACAATTGGTATTAGAGCCATGGTTCTCTTATCAAAATTTTTACAGCTTGAGAAAAGATCAGAGGATATGGAAATATACAGATTGGAGAAAGCCATTGAGAATGAAAATATATATCTTAAAGTGGCCATGGATCAAATCATAATACTTAAGGAGCAACTCTCTCTTTCCCTAAACATAAGAAAAGAATTAGCAGTGTAGATGAATGACAAGAACTATATAGAAGAAATAATTGAAGAACTTTGCAAAGATAGAAGCTCAGAAGAAGCTGATATAGCCATTGAAGAATTTCTTGCAAAGAATCTCAATTTACATGAAGAAGTAAAAAAGTTGAAAAGAGAACAGGAAGTTCACTCAGTTAGAATGTGTGAAGTCATGGAACTAAAGAATAAAGCAGAAGATGATAGGAATATAGCACAAGAAGGTAAAAGGCTACCAAGTACAAGACTAGAGGAATAAGAAAATGAAATCCAACACTTATCACTTCAATAAGCTGATTTGGTAAGTCAACTCAACAATGCAACACAAGAAGTTGTCAACCTAAGGACAAAAAATGAAAGACCACAGAATGATCTCGATACTGAAAGGAAAAAAAATTAAATTATGGTAAATTTACAAACTAGCATGGATCAGGCAACAGAACTGAGAAATCATGGACAAACTAGATTAGGATATACTGAACAAGGTGAATCCTCACAACAAAGAGCTCAAAGGATCAAAAGACCTAAATGCAATCACTGTGGTAAGACATGACATAAATCAAATAAATTTTAGAGCAATGGAAAGTCAAAATTTAATGGTAAATGCTACAACTGCAACAAACATGGACATAGAGAAAATGAATGCAAAGAGAAACCTAAGTTTGAAAGGAAATACTACAAATGCAACAAACAAGGTCATAAATCTTTTGAGTGCAGAACTAAGAATTGGGATCCTACTGAACAATTAACTAAGGCAATTTTTGGATGGGATTACAACACTTGGTATAGATGTTGTCACTATGGTGAATATGGACACATTGGTGCAAATTGTATGAAGACTCACTTCAGAAAAACAATCCTACTAAGAGATGCTATGTATGTAAACAACTCGGTCATCTAAGCAAGAATTGTATGAACAGAGAAAAAGTTGATACTGGTTTTGAGAATGGTAAAACCAAAGTCTCAAAAATCAGAGCTTAGATGAGCAAGAAATGGGCAAGGAAATCCTCAGACAATTCAGATCAAACAATGAAGGAACTAATGACACCCAAAATAGTGAGATGGGTGGATCCATCATTACAGATTAAGAAAGTAAGGAGATGAATGGAAATGTGTAATAACAAGCCATCCTACATTAGTTCCAAGCAAGCAATATATTCCATATCTACATATTGATAAATGAGGACATATTGTAGTTCAACCTGAGTCAGAATGTTAGTTACACCTGAGTCACTCTAGTTCACCTGAGCTGAGTCGGGCAATGTTGATAACTGGAAAGTTAGTTTCACCCAAGCTTCTGAGTTAATCTTGGAGAAACACCTGAGTCACACCAACTACTATGTATGAAGAATTTAATGAAATAATCTAACGGTTGAAAAACTCTTATATATGAAAGATTGTTAAGAGTATTGTTTACAATGCTTTTAGTTTACAAGTCAATTAAGATCTTTAGAAAATCTATGCAAATTTGTGATTGAAAGCGGAGTTTGATTATTTCATTCAAGAAATAAGGCATCCACTTCCAAAATAAAGGTCAAGAAATCTTTGGAGATGCTAGTAAGGAATACAATTTGTGATCCTCCCCTGTTCAAGCTTCATCCAGCAGTTGCAGAGGAAATAGACCCGATGGGAGCTCATTCTGTAATCTCTCCAAGAGTATTACTGGTCAATGACATTCATAGCTTCTATCACTACAACACACATGATCTTGCAACCAGTGCGATGAATCAAACATATGAGAAGTTATGCACAGATAGGAAATTGAAGTTCGAGCATAAATACCTTGAAACCAAGGGTTTGACACATATCATGCATATTCTAAGGGACTTCTAGACAAAGTGGTTGAGATATGTTCTTATTCATGTTGACAACATGAAACTATGTCTGGATCATCCTATGAAGATCACCAAGTAGATAATTCACTGTGTTACCGGTTCCCTATGCTAGACAAGCCAAAAGCTACCAAAACCCTAAACATGGATGAACTAGAAGAGTTAACTCTTGCCGAGTGGGACGGAAGAGGCATAAGACTCAATAGATTAATATACATGGAGCAGAAATTTGGCATTCATGTGATAGCACACAAGATTTAAAGCTCAAGCAGACCCAACAGTGGTGCATGCTAAGCTATTAACCTAGCCTACAAAGTTGTCAAGAAAAATTTGGTATTTGAACTAGCAGAATTGCAACTCACTCAGCTGAGAAAGAACATGGAGAGCATCCGAGTATCAAAAACCAATTCATGTAAGTTTGGTTCTCTTCTAATCTGCATACTATTTTATATTGAGAATTTATTTCCCTCCAAAGGAATAGTAGTATGGAAAAAGGATAGACCAATTATCCATCAAATTATTGATTTCATAGCTAAGATGAGAGATAATTTTGATAGTATCATGGATGGATACTTTGAAAGTTTCAAATAGAAAATGTAGAGTAGATATAGGATTCCCAAATAACTAGTTGAGAAGTACAAAGAAGAAATTTGTTTTCTAGTTGATTGTGACAAAGTGTATATACAAGTAGTAAATCCTAGGGTTGCATGGGTACAACCATTGCCATATGAAGTTAATAATGAGGACACTAAAGATATCATAGAGGCTCTTATGAATGAACCTATCAATTCAAAGGTACCCTACTTTGGAACCTATGAGGAAGCTAAGAGTAGGATATCGCTGGAAATTGAGATTCCTAAGATATTGAAGAGAGGAAGAAAGAGACTTGATACATTCAAGAAGAAGTATGGCAAGACCTTTGACTCTCCTTCAATATCTGAGAGAAAAGAGGAAATAGTTAAAATAGAGGAGATTGAGGAAATTGAATCTAAAAAGGAAGATACTGATGTTAATCCTTCATAGAAGAAGAGGAAAACAACACCTAGATAGAAGAAAGAAAAAGGCACTACTCCTGTTGTCACCCTGAGAAGATCAAGGAGAAAACTCATACTAAGTGATGATGAGGAAGATGATGATGAAGAAGAAGATACTGTGGTCTTCACAAAACCCACACCCACACTTGATCAGAAGATCAAAGACCTTAAAGAAGGAAGAGCCATGAGTTATTTGAAATTACTATAGTATGCTTCTAGGATATAAGAAGAGAAGAAGAAAATTGAGGAGGTAGTGGTGGAAAATATTGCAAAGTAGAAATATGACCCTTCTGAGTTGAAGAGTTATATGAAAGAAGACTTATTTAAGGCAATCTCTATTCCCTGGAAAAATGCAGTACAAATTGAAAGAGATATAAGGGAAGAGACATTGAAATAGGTCATGCCTGAAATGAAAGGCAAAGAAATAAAAGAGTCCTTGAAGAAATATGAAAATAATCACACCCCCAGATTCAGGTCATTTCAAATATTGAACAAGAACATAGAATACGTAGCTCAGCGTGCCACATTAGTGTGGACATCAATATTTGAGATTGTAGAAAGTGTATATTCTATATATACATACCCAATAGATTTTATATTTTATAATTAAGTATGCACAAACACAATCATCATTTTCTCATTTTATGTTCACCAATTTTCCGTTTACTTGCTCATTTTATTGTTGGGGTGAAGGAAAAAGTTCCAAGTTCAGACACTCTAGCACAAGGAAATGATGACACTCTATCCAAAGTATAGAATATTGAAGAGTCCAACATAGAGCATATTACAGTTGAGGTAATGGAATCACTACCCCAATCTCCCATACACATTATAGTGACTCCAAGAAAAGACAAGGTTGTAGAATCTACATCAGAACAAACAAAACCTGAGCAAAAGGCTCCTCTTACTATTGAGACATGCACACTTGAGTCAATGAAAGGCAAGGTATAAATTTCTATTTTTGATTCATCAATTATTATTGATCCAAAAATTGGTAATATAAAGGTCAATGAACTAATTGGATTGAATACTGATACTAAGGATAAGGTAGATAAAGGTAAGGAAATTGTTCCTTCACCTAGTCCTAAATCAGAGGTAGCAATAACTGATGAGATAGATCTAGATAAAGAGATTGTGATTCCTAATTTGGATCTATCCAACCTATCTGTAGAACAACTAGATATTTTGGGAGAACTATGGAAGAAAAGGGCCTCATAGAAGAAACTCAGAAAGGAAAGACAAAGGAACAAAGTAATTGAAGATGTAAAAGACATATTTGTAGATCCTTTGCAGATTGAAGTCAAAGAAAGTGACTCAATAATGGACCAACTTGTTGAAATTTTCCACAAGTTCAACATAGACATGAATGGTCAGGAGAAGTTACTTTAGAAGGTAGAGAAGAAATTTGAGAACAAGGTTCTAGAGAGCATTGTAAAGAAGATTGCAATTGACCAAGTGCAACTTACACAGATTATCAACACTCTAGAAACCACTGTGAAAAATGTGGTAGAACTATTTGTAAAGTTGAGTGACTCCTCCAAATTTACCATGGAAATAAAGAATAAGATAGTAAAGATAGATGATGACATGAAGGAAAGTGCAAGGTGCTATGCCCTGCATACTCATTCGTACATTTTGTAGGCAAAATGTTGGGTCCCTCATTTTCGCTTTTGCTCTTTTTCCTTGGTTTTATTTTGTTTCCCTCTTGGATTTCCTTCCATGAGGGTTGTTTTCCTTTTGTTTCTTGCCTTCTTTTGTCTCTGGGAATAGGTCCTAGAGTTGGTTTATTCTTTTGAGTCATCCAAATCCCAGACTCTGGGATTCTTTGCCATCACATCTTCTTTTGTTAGGTGTGGCTGCATGGAATCCCTGGGCTCGGAGTCTGAAGGTTTGCTTGTTCTAGAGTTTGAAAAAAGAAAGAAACACATTTTTAACCTAAGGGTATAAATAGAGGTTACCTATCATTTTCCCATTTATCGCGATTAAAATACTCAGAGCAATTAGAGTGATTCAAAGGTGATTAAGGTGATTTAAATAGCATTTTTCTCCCCATGCTTAGTGATTGATTAGTAGTGATTTGCAGTGATTTTTCATGGTTATTCAAAGGTAAACTTGTTGCAGGGTGCCTCCTATGCTCATCTTTCCTGCATTTCCTATGTTTCCAGGTAGGCCTTCGGCTCTCTCCTCTCTATTTTTTTGGTTTTTTGTTTCGTTTTGTTTTGTTTTTGCTCTGTTTTTGTTTCACCGCGTTCTTGCATTGGCTTCTTTGTCACCTCTCATTGGTGGGTTAGCTCTGCCAGAGGGTTGTCCACCCTCTGTGTAGTTGTAATTTAATATAGATGTTTTTATAATTTTCACAAATGATTTTGTATATTCTGTACATTGTGTAAATTTGTGTAAATGTTTGTATATGTGTTCATGTTTTTGGCTAGCCTGTGAGTCATGCTTCGACCCTCGCTTGTGCTTCAGCTCTGTGTATATTTCTTGTATATCCTACCCTATCTAATGGCAAGCTCGTTGCACTCCATGCATCAAAAGCCCAAAATTTGGAGCTTGTCTGAGAGGGATACTGCCTGGTTCAGACTCGGCTCCTTGCTAGTTTGAGCCATGGCAGCTTTCTCTCTCCTCCGTCAAGTCAACCTTAATAACGGGTTAAGTTTCCCACATACAAGCATTTAAGTTCTACCCAAGTGGCATCCATTTCCACGCGTGTTTGGACAATTATTGGCATTAATGCCATTACTTCTATTATTGTATAGCCATGTGATACCTCCACGTCAGCCTAGCATGACACATTTCCGGTCATGTCTTGTAATGTTTAGTTTTCCAAACTTCAGATACCAAGTCCCCCTATGGTCATTGTTTCATTTTCATCACAAGAAGCTAGAATCCCTGAAAGCCTGGGTGAAGGTCAAATTCCAAGTCATTTTAATATATATATATATATATATATATATATATATATCTTTTCTGGGTTGACAAGAACTAACATTCTTTTCAGGAACAGATGTGAACTAGTGGTGAAAATATCCAGGATCTGGAATAATGCAATGTATATATATATATATATTGAAGGTCATATTTTCTTGCAGGTTGCCGAAATATCAAACTCATCAATCATGTCTGAGGCATCTGCATCTTCTCCACCTAGGAGTCTGCAACTCCCCACTACCGCTACAACTAGGGAAGCTATCAGATAAAAGGTCGAGAAGGCCTTGGAAAAACTCCCACTTTCAATGAAATATCTAAAGGGAGATGCACTATTTCTTGCTCCCACTTTCAATGAAATATATCGGCCTTGGAAAAATTATATTGGCCTTGGAAAAAATAGTAATAGGCCTTGGAAAAACACCCACTTTCAATGAAATATCTGAAGGGAGATGAAGTAGTACAAGTGTTGGTGCATGGGTTGAAATGCAGGCCCTAGTAAAAATGATGTTCATTTAGCAATCCATCGGGGATCAATTGGCCCTCAATGTTGTAGCCTTTGGGATTCTTAAGGCTGCTTGTTTCCCATGCTCTATGCAAGCCCTGGAGCTCATCCTCACTATGGCGGAGCACTAAAACACTATCATTTGAGTTGTCATGCTGGCTTCCCTAGTCCCCACCGGGTACCCAAGTCATATGGTGTCTCTAGATGCCACAAATTTTGCTATGGGGCTGGGGATCCCTCAATTTGATGATGCAACCATCCTCACTCGGTCTTTGGCCTTAGAGGAATTTTAGAAGCTAGACCTCATGGCCCGGTAATACATCAACAACAACTAGCTCAAAGTGCTAAGAAAGGATTTCAAGAAGATGAAATTAGAGATCCCCCAGACCAGATTTAAAGAGTGCATATAGATGGGGATCATCGCTCTATGTAGGATCTTTGGAGAGCACATGCCCAGAAATTCTTGGCATGGATGTACTATTTCTTTCTTGGCATCACCTCCGCTGAGCAGAATTTTGATTGGGCCACCATCATTGAAAATCATGTGGGATCCTAGCTCCACAAGGTCACCCAGACCCCCAAGTTCTATGTGAATTCTTACATCTTGTGGGCTTTGGCACAACAATGCACCATCACCAATGGGTTACTAATGGAAAGTGTACTCGGGACAGGTCCAAGCCATAATTCTCCATGGGATTATTTTCCCCAAATCCAGTGGGAGGCTAGTTCCCTCAGCTTCTATTGAGTAAATGATGCCTTCATTTACTACAACCTCCTCACACCCACTCAGGATGCCAGATACTGACTGTCAAAGGAGGCAATGAACCTGGTCAATACTTATGGCCATTACTATATTCTGTTTCAACAACATACATACATTTAGGTGACCGGCTTCTCTGGAAAACCCTACTTATTGCCCAAGCATTGTGGGAATAAAATAATTCTTTTAGAGTTCTTTCGACAGATTCTGGAGCTGCACGCCCTCTTCATAGTGAAGAAGGTTACCAATGTCCCATTCCCAATCACTTGTGGGAATTATACATGTATCCTAGCAGTAGCCAAGGAGGCCGATAATGAACTGAAGAGCCTAGGGCTGGCAGAATTCTACTTGGAGTGGAAGAACATTGATCCGCTGGGTAAGATAGCTTTGGCACTTCCCCCGACCTCCCCGCCACATCTAGAAAACATTGAAGATGTTTGGGAAGACTGCCAGGACAACTTTGAGGTCTGGAACCGGTATTTCATCTAGATGACTCAAGGCATGATGAAGTGCCTTAAGCTTTGAAAGTTCCCTAATGAATTTTTGGACACGAGGTCCACAAAGGACCCGTAATACAAAAGAGAAGGGGATAGACAAAATGGCCCACCCTTTGGTAAATTGGGATGCACTGGAGGGACCAACAATCAAGGACATCACCAATAATGTCATTGAATGTAGTCATGAGTATTTTAAGAAGGTATGTCCGAAAAGCACATGAAAGGTTGCCCCATTTGTACAAAGTTCAACTTCCAAGGCCAGAACCTCCTCACAAGGCAAAGATAGAGGAAAGAGAAAGATGGGGGGCCCTCCCCAAGTTTCGTCCATAGTTCCCATAGTGGAACAAATGCAACAAACGCCGGAAACATCCTAGCAAATGAAAGAAGAGTTAATCACCCAGTTGGCCACCCTAACTATAATGGTCGGACCTGTCCACCCTCCATTTTTTCCTTCACTTTTAGAATTAATGGTCCAAGTGGTAGGGACCGAGGCAGAGGAAGAGCAGGAAACCATGGCAGATGCAGGGCACCCATTGGTAACCAGGAGGAGGAAGAAAAGAATAGCTGATTTTTAGCCAAGGGCAGAACTAGAGCTTAGGATGCCTAGCATCCCCATAGTATAGATTGTCTGATCAGACTCCTCAGAGCTAGAAAATCAACCTGAAGATCCCTCGGAGACCTCCCCTCTGCATGATGAATTTGATGACCTATTTGGGATAGATAAAATGGTAAACTTACAAGGGGATCTCGGAAGGGCAGTAGAAGAGATAGCTGCCCAAGAGGAAGTGGTGATCCCTCTTGAGAAGGAAACCCAAAAAAAAGAAGCTGCCATAGAGAAGGAAGTATGGGGGAACCAAGGAAGGAGCCAGAATAGGTAAACATCTCTGAGATCCTGAAGATATAGGTTCCTAAAATAAACACCACAGAGGTAGGGCAAGTACAGGATGAGAAACTAGCATCTACTAAGGGAACTGGACCTACAGGAACAATCGTAACCTCATCTTCCATGCTCCAGACACTGCCTCTGAAGAAGGTAACATTTGGTGAGGTAATCTCAGTAGCCACCCAAGAAAACTTTGGCCAGACAGCTCAGCCACCTCCCAAAGATATTCAAATAGAGAAGGACATCTTGACTGACGAGGTCAAACAACAACAATGACAACAACAACAAGATGAGGGATAGAACCCCGGCAATGTAGACACTGAGCCTAACACTAGTAAAGATATGGAAAGCATGGTGGAAGATACTTACACCACTAAGGTGGATGATGTAGGTGGTCCTAAGGATATAGGGAAAGAGTCTGAAGAGACTTGAGATGCCGGGGATACACAACAGAACCCCAGAGGGGATTCACATGAACAAACTTTGGTAGCAAGGCCACCCCTACCACTACAATGGTTGGTGGACTCAAGAAAAAGGAAAGCCCCAGCAATGGTAAAGGCCCATCTCTCCTTAGCTAAGATGATGGCACAGATGTAGAACTCCCCCAAGGCAAAGAAGGCCTAGACCCTCCATTCTAGCCAGACCGATCCGGGCAGAGAAACAGTTGGAGTAATTGCAAAACCTTCCCCAGAGCTAGATGTGGCGACGACTAGGGCCAAAGACTATATAATCATGGAGGTATCTCTAGGGAAGAGAGATAAACAAGGAGAATTGGACCTCCTAAAAGAGGCCACCAGGGTAGTGGAGGTCCAATATGAAAAATAGTCCCAAAAGATAAAAGAGGAAAAGAAGAAGAATACAAGTCTCCTTGGGCTTCTAATGGAGCTTTCACAACCCATCACTGCCATCCCTCTGGAAGCTTCCACATCCAAAGCACCGCTTCCACCGGGTGACATTGATGCACTTAGAGGAATGAAGAAGAAAGCATAGGTAGTCGATGTGTGGGTAACTGAATAGGTTGGAAATGTCTGGCATTTCCTAGTGGCCACACTCCTTGATCTATACGTAGCCGAGAATGTTTTGCATCAGGCTAAAACTACCATTTCCATTTGGGAAGGGTAGACTGAGAAGTATGAAGTTTGGATAGGTGAGTTAGGAGAACTCATGAGTCTCAGGGAGGAGATTTTTATTGAGGACAAAATTTTAGGAGAGGAGTCCTTCGACTTTGTCTAGACCCAGCACTCCAGACTTGATATCACATTGGAGATAACTGGTAGGGGCCTTGCTGGACAAAGTTTTGGAGGTTGATTATTCTTTGAATTTGTACAAGGCATTCATTACAAGGGTTTCAGGAGTTGATCCCTTTAGTACCAAGATGTGTACTCTGGAGGAGTACATTGTAGGGAAGTATGATGAACTGATGGAGGCTTGATACCAGTGCCCAGAGGGAATGGACGAAGCAACAATGTCATGTATATCTCAGATGGTGCTCTAGGGTCATGATGTTGCAAAGATGGCCACAAAATTTAAGGAAAAAACTCTGGATCTAGATGAACAGGTGGAGGTGGCCAAGTACCGCTAGGCTGACCTCAAGGACATTGATGAGGATGGAATCACCCAGCTCTTAGAAACATTCAAAGGAAACAAGGAGCAATAAGGTTCATTGGATTTTAGAGATTTTCACCAGTAGAGCACATTTTGAACATTCTTTCATTCTTTGAGCATAAGCTCCCGGATCTTGGAGTGCCAGATCCCATAGTTTTGTATTCTTTTGATGACCCATGTCCAGGTTCCCCAGAGCTGACTGGTCATCATCAGGTAGTTAATAGGGATGTCAGAAAGTGGGTGACCCCAGCTTCACATGTCAGCTCGAAGGATGATTCTGATAGGTGGTCTTCCCAAGGCATCACCCCAACATTGAACACCTGGTGCATCAGAGATAGTGAGCCACTTTTACATTGATGAGGCATGTAGCCTTGAACCTTGAGGATTGGATTTCTTCTATTCTTCTCTTGGCTCTCTTCTCGAGGCTAATTCTTCCATACCCTTTCCTTGTCTTATTCTTCTGACATGTCAGACCTCTATTCTTCTTGAGGCTGTTGTAGTGTGGTGCAGGTAGTACCGGCCACCAGAAATTGTATTTTATTGATTGAGTGTAAAGTTAGATTAGGTTAACTTCAGGGAAAATTTGTGTATAAATAATAAGTCCGACCTCATTCCAAGGGTCGACAAAATTGATGATTTTGCAGTCCATAGCTATAGCATTTCAACATTTCATTTCTTTTAGTTGCAAAGGTCAATGCTCATCAGTGCTTAGTAGTTCTTGGTAGATAGATGCTCTCTTGGAGCTATTGATGTACACACCAGTGATTCTGGAAAATCATTAATGAAGAAGGAAGGATTCTTGCAATGCCGTTGTCAGTGTTCTGATCTCTGAGTTAATACTCTTTTGTGTTGTATGTTTCCGATGTCCCTTTCTCTAATGTTTTAAGTAGATTAATGACCTTCTTTTCCCCTTGCTATTGAATATGTATGAACTGATGGTTCTGTATGTATTCAGTATTTAGTGTAGTTCATTAGAGCATGGTTGATGTTTTAAATGTATTTGGATAACTATAAGTAGAATGAATGTTCTCTAAATCTGGCATATCTTTTGAAGTTTCTTTGATAGTCCAAGTGCTTGCACGAAACCCCAACCTACCAAAATCCTCAGAGATGACAAGCTAAGAAAAACCAGTTATCCCCCTAAAAAAAAATAGTCACAATGCCCGACTTAGCTCTTGCACTATTGAGACCTGACTCTTAGGTGCTTGAAGTCCTGGAGAATTTATTCTCTAGAATCCCTTTACAAGAAAAGTTGGCTGGAACCTCGGTACCTAGTGACAACATATCTCTATTGGTAGACCGGTCATAAATTCCTGTCAACAGAAACTAGCGCTAGAAGGGGGCATAAGCTTGCCACCTTCAGAAGATTTTGACTTTACACCACCTGAGGGTTACCCAAAATATAGTTTTAGGAATCATAACTTTAGTGGGATTGGATCATTTTCACCTGCATGATTCAAAAGAGTCCTTAGATTAGCTCCCAATCCTAGAAGGTTTTTTGAACTCGAGCCTCCTTCTCGAAAGAAGCAAAACCTGCAAGCTAAGAAACTAGCCAACCTTATCTAGGGATCTACTACATCTTAGGATACCCAAGCCCCTTAGATAACCTTGGGGACCAACACTCAATCTAGCCAAAATCCAACTCCCCCAATGGCTGCGTACTTTGGTAACACCGGGTCCCCAATGGGGCAGTTCCCCAGTGCAACCAACAATCTTCCTTCGCATCCAAAAAATATCTGTCCCCTTTATGAGCACTTAAGCTCACGAACTGTAGAAGAGCATCTGCAGGTATACAAAGATGCCATGAACCGACACTAGATCCAACATCAAGATGTTGTGACCTGAATGTTCCCTTTGTCCTTAGGGCAGAATGAGATGAACTGGTACCTTAACTCGCCAGCCAACTCCATCATTAGTTAGTAGGATATGGAGGATGCTTTCCTAGTGGCCTTTGGCATACATGTGGACCCAACATGGTCCCATAGCCATTTCATCTCCATTAGGAAGGAACTAAATGAACCCCTTACAACATTCAATTATCATTTCCAACACGCCTTGGAGCGGTGCACTGGTCCCTTCATCCTATCTCCGGATGTCACCATCCAGACATACCTAAAATCCATGGACCCTTTCATTGCCACTCTCTTTTTGAGAACTACCACCCCCACCGATTGGGATACTCTTGCAAAGGTTTACAACCTGGCCCTAGAGTTGTCTCGTGGTTTGAAGAAAACTCCCGGCGAGATTGGGCAGAGCATGCCATTCAACATGATACCCGACAAAAATTCTTATGCCAGGGGATACAACCCCATTCAGGCAATGGGTGCCCCAATGATGGCCATGACCCCACCACCACTGATAGACCAGTAGGCCTGGTATGTATACCCATCATGAATTTAGACAACACCGGGTCTAGAATCCTTTCCCTAGAACCAGCCATAGCAAATGCAACAACCACCGACACAACCCTCTGGAGTGCCTTTCTTCTAGTCATCCATGGATGGAGGATTGCTGCCCTCAACTCTGGGAGCCACTCCCACTTTCCTTAGGAACTAAAAACAATAACCATCACATTGTGACG
Organism: Thuja plicata; assembly: GCA_018584345.1. Classification (NCBI taxonomy): domain Eukaryota; kingdom Viridiplantae; phylum Streptophyta; class Pinopsida; order Cupressales; family Cupressaceae; genus Thuja; species Thuja plicata. Next base: position 3,281,116 of record MU225433.1, read on the forward strand.
TGAACACCCAGTTGTCTGCCGAGGTCAAATCCCTCCGGCGATTATTGTTCACACTGAATGTGGACACGGGGCAGCTGAAGGTGGTGTCTTTTGCGCCCTACAACTGGCCAATTCCCAGAGAGTGAATATCTTCTCCGGCCAATGAAATATCAATGTCAGAGGAAGGAATTACAATAATGGGCCTCAGCCCAACCAACAACAATGGAACAACAATGAAAACACGGGAGGTCCTCCTTCAAACCAAAACACCACCTAGGGTGGTGCTGGACCCAGTCATTCTACCTAGATGGCGGAATTCCACCCCCTAACCAACTGGTGTAGATTGCATGACACGGGCTCTCATTCTGAGGTGAACTATGCCACATTTGAGAAGGTCATCATGATCTACCAATTGGATAGACAACAATCTATCGATCCTACTCCCCCAGAAATGCCTATACAAGAGCCCACTCATGGTGCCTTCACCTGTGAGACCATATTTTTTTGGACAGACAAGGGAGATGAAGAGGAACCCAGATTGTAGGGGTTCTTTGATGAATCTATTTTGACCTTTGAGGCCAATGCCTTCACCAACCCACGGACTCCCTACAACACTCAGAGTCAGGCTGGTAAAGGACCATTTTACATGCCTATACCACCAAAAGACACCCCTCCCTGAGACAATATGACTGATCGCTCCTTCCCACCGAAAGGGCCTGGTTCTAACCAAGCTAAGGACCCAGCCAAGGGAAGCCAACAATTCTCGGGGGGAAGGTTTGATATCACAAAGGCATTGGAAAGATCCACCACCTCCATGAACTTGATGGAGGTTTTGCTGAACTTTCCCAAGTAGAGGAAGTCTCTTCTAAAGCTCTTTAGAAACCCATAGGTTGTCAGTCGCCTACCAAAGACTATCACTTTTGATGATGCCAATGCGGCTATCTTCTAGGGTAACATAGAGGATCCTCCCTTTTTTATCAATTTAAACATACAGGGGAAGAACCTATACAACTACTTGGTAGATTCTGGTGCTTTGGGAAACATTATACCCTTATCCATATGCTAGAAGATTGAACTCCATCCCACTCTGTCCAAAGGTGCAGTAGTTGAGCTAGACAAAACTACTATAAAAATGGTAGGTAAGCTGAAGAACATTCAGATTCAGCTCATCCAAGACCCCCAGATATTGTGTAATAGATATCCAAGTGGTGGACATCTTGGAGACCTATGGGATGCTGTTAAGTCAGAATTGGTCTAAGTCCCTTAATGGGTATTTATCCACTAACTTTTCCCACTTGTGTTTCCCTTGGGAGGGACAATCTAAACAAACTCAGAAAGAAAGTGAGCCCAAGATGAAGTAGGCCCTCACCGAAGTCGGGAGGGTGAATGAAGTCCTTTTCTCTGAGACTTCCCCTAGGGTGTACGGACCCTTAGAAATATTAACCTTTGATATCACCCCTGGGGAAGATCCTATAGTCTCTCAGAGAATCCAGGACTTGGAAAAAAAACTGAGGGATGAGGTTAACTCACAAGGTAGCACAACAACTCCCACTACACTCTTGTCCGACACTTGGTACCAGTGCATTATCAAAAAAATTATGAACTAGAGTGTGAGCCTTGCCTTGCTACTGCTACCTGACACATTCATGCCCTTCGAAAGAAGAAACACAAAGAAAATTTGCCTGGACCCATCAGTCATTTCGGTAGTACACCTCAGGTGTCGCTTGTCTGGGAATCTCAAACATAGACTTCTCCAAAGGAAAACCTCACCCACATGCCATCAGAGCTGGGGGGAACTCCTCCCAACCTTCCCAAAAATAATCCAAATGCCACTTCACCTTCCTAGCCCCAATTAACAAACAATGAATTGTGGACCTTGAAGTTCGATGGGTTCTGGTCTAAACAAGGCTGTGGGGCCGGAGTGGAATTGATCAACCCATGGGGAAAATCCTTCCTCGCATCTTACAGGCAGTAGTTCAACTACATAAATAATGTCATGGAGTATGAGGCCTTGGTCCTTGGACTCCTATTTGCATTAAGAAAGGGAATCACCCACCTCTGGGTGCTGGGTGATTCAGTGTTGATCATTAAGCAGGTTCGGAGCTAATATACTTGTCACGATAAAAGGTTGGCTACGTACCGCAACCAGGCATGGAGCCTTATCAAAGATTTTGATGCCTTCAGCATCAAACTCATTCCCTAGAAAAGAAACTACCTTTCGGATGCCCTGGCCACATCTGCTAGCACCCTTGAGCCAATGGCTGGCTCTTGTCTCCATAAATTCTCTATTGAGATGGTCCCCACCCCGTCCATACTAGATAATGTCACCCATTTTTCAGGTCTTTGAGGATGATCAGCATATCCTGGCCTTCATGGCCAATGTTGGCATCTTTGAGGATCAGATAGTAGAAGAACGAGACCATGATGATACCGGGTAGGGTGATGAAGATGATGGGATCATAGACTTGCCAACTAATACCATCCCTAAGGTGATGGTAGCACTAGAATGCATCTTTGACTTAGACCCATGGGGTCAGGAAAAGATATCATCCTCCTCAGAGGGAGGAAAATTTGAGAAAGTCAACATTGGCCAGGTGGGTGAAGAAAAATTTGTACATATTGGAACCTCCTGCTCCCAAGAGGAGAGGGATAAGATTCTCATGGTTCTCTGAGAATACATTGACTTAATTGCGTAGGGGTATGATGATCTGAAGACCTATGACACATCCATCATGACCCATACTATCCCACTAAAACTTGATGCTAAGCCCTTCTGAAAAAAGAAAAGGCCGGTAAACCCACTAACAGAGCCTCTAATTCATCAGGAGGTTCAAAAATTGGTATTATCTTAGATTATCTTTCCTATCTGGCACACAACTTGGGTTGCCAATCTTGTCCCTGTGCAGAAGAAAAGTGGCAAAATTCGCCTTTGCATGGATTTTTCAATTTGATTAAGACATCTAAGAAGGATAATCATCCTCTCCCCTCGTTAGATGAGGTGTTGCAAATCATGAACAGATCTCAGATGATGTCCTTCCTAGATGGGTACTTTGCGTATAACCAGGTCATGGTTAAGTACGAAGATAGAGACAAAATAGTGTTCACCACCAAGTGGGGAACGTTTGCATATCGGAGGATGCCGTTTGGCCTGACCAACATAGGGGCCACATTTTAAAATGCTATGGAAATTGTGTTCGAGGGCCTTGTAAACAAATGCATAATCATCTACATGGATGATTTGTCCATTTTCTCCCAGGATAGGTGTGATCACCCCGCCCACCTCGCCCAAATTTGTGAGAGATGTCGCTGGTATGGAATCTCCCTCAACCCTAAGAAATGTATATTTAGGGTCACTCAAGGGAAGCTTCTTAGGCATATCATCTCTTAGAAGGGTATATCCATTGACCCTGAGAGAGTTGAAGCACTACTGAATCACCGATGACTAACTACAAAGTTGACCGACAAAACAAAGAGTTTAGAAAATGATAAAATATCTAGCTAGAAGAGCTTAAAGATAGACTTAACTGGTTGTTTTCTTTTTTTATTTGACCAGTGTTAAGTGATATATTTAAAGATGATTTGTATAGTTGGCAAGAAGATAATTATGAGACAAATAAGGATTTATGCTTTAAATTGGATTGGTTGGATTGTTTATCACGCCAAGAATCAAGAATCAATGAATATCATGTCTATATAAGAGACAAGCTTAATTAATTTAAAGAAAGAACATTCATGGAAAAGGAGATTAAGAGGAGTGAATAGAAAGAGGATGCTGAAGAGAAACTGATGAAGAATAACTTCATACAGTCCTGATTAATCAAGCTGAAGGAGAGCTAAGGAATTCTGCAGAAACTGATGAATAGTGAACACAACATCATAGAGAAGAAAGCAATGGAGCATAAGGATTGAATTGATACATTGATCAGAGAGGTAATGTACTTAAATATATCTAAAAATATGCAATTCAAACTTGCATCATGAACAGGTCATAGTGTTTCAGTTTAACCATTGAAGCATCAAGTCTCTTAACTGAGTAGGACTTAACAATCTTCTATATATTGAGGTACATCCCAAGGAGTGCCAAAAAGGTTGATTCATGAAAGTAGCATTGGACTTGCCTGATACCTATTGACAGTCTAAGAAGGAGGTTGATTCAAGGATGGTAGCAATAGATGCCCAATACTAAGTGACAACCTCTATGTATAAAATCCTCTAACAAGGTCACACCTAACAATGTGTTTGTAACCTTTAACAGGGTTGGCTCATAATAGGGCTCACTTCAGAAGAGTGAAAATTTGGGGTACCGGTCCTCGTGGTTTTTCCCTTAACAGGGTTTCCACGTTAAAATCCATGTGTTATGTGTGTATGGTTTATTACTTTATTGTTTTACATTTCACATATGCATTTTTGGATTGATTAGTATACTCTGCTTATTTACTGAGTTTTGGTAAATAGTTTTACTTCTTATCGGTAATCAAGGAGAATAAGGACAGACAAGGGAAACCAACAGATAGTTAATCATTATAAGTTATTTCATGGCATGCATCTTGTAGGGACATAATAATCTAAGGTTTATAGATTGGTGGTTAAATTTTTTAAGGATAAATTTTGAGGCCATTGTTTCACCCCCTCTCTCAGTTATTACTAACAATTGGTATCAGAGCTTGTGTTCTTAGAAAGGAAAGTTTCAAGACCTAAGTTAAGATCACAAGATGAATAGACGAGATGTGCCTAAGTTGAACAAAGACAACTTTGCTTCATGGAAAAAAAGGATAACACTCCACTTATCAGGTATTGGTAATGATGTTACTCAATTTCTAGATACTGAATATGTGTTGCCCACAGGATCATTAATAGTAGATCAATTGAGGGAAAAGCATGAACACAAGTGCATGGTTATAGAGCTTTCTTACTCACTCTCTGATGCTGAATTTGAAGATGTCAAGGATTGAAAAATATCAAAGAAAATGTGGGACAAACTGAAGCTTGTACATGGAGGTGATACAAATGTTTTGAGAGCCAAGGTAGAAAGCCTTAGATGAAAGTTTAATGATCTCAGAATGAAAGAAGGAGAAAACATCACACAGTAAAATACAAGAATAAAAGAAGTAGTCAATGCTATACAAGGAGTTGGAGGTACACTTGAAGAGTAGAAAATGGTAAGTAAAATCTTAAGAATCTTACTTCCTGTATATGCTATTAGAGTTTCTTCTATTCAAGAAATGATAGTAGCAAACAATATAGTTACTCTTGATAGTTTAATTGGTAGACCGATTTCATTTTAGATGAATAACTTTGATAATAGTGTCTTACCAAACTTAGAGTCTACATTTAAGTCTTCTATGAGAATAAGAAAATCAAGTCAAAGACACATCTAGAAGAGATAGTGAAAGTGAAAGTGAAGAAGAAGATCTAGATAAAATAGAAGCACTTATGGCTAGGAGAATGCAGAGAGGCAAAGGTAAATACAAAGGAAAGTTACCACTTATATGGTTTAATTGTAAAGAGATTGGACACTTTGCTGCAAGATGTCCTAACAAAAGAAAAGATGACAGAAGTAATGACAGATCTTTTGAGAAGAAATATGACAGAGGTGATAACAAATATTACAGAGGTTACCGACAATCACAAAGAAGAGATACCCGAGACTACAAGGACAAAGGCAAGAAAGCTAGCTACCTAGCTACTTGAAAAGATGAAGATACTGACACTGAACCTAATGATGACATTGAGGTGGTATTTGTGGCTGTGAAAGATGATTCAGATGAAGATGAGAGGTATGTAGAAACTGCACTCATATCTAAGGTTAGAAAGAATGACATCTAGATTATAGATAGTGGCTGCACTCACCACATGACCAGTGACAAAGAAAAGTTTGACACTTTTGCATATTATAATGGTGGTATAGTAAGAATGGGCAATGATACACCTTGTCCAGTTGAAGGTAAAGGAACTATAATGCTGAACAAGATGATTAAATGTGAAAATGCTTATTGGGTAAAAGGATTGAATTATAATATGTTGAGTGTTTCTCAGCTGAATGATTCAAGTCATAAAGTAGCATTTTAGAATAAGAAGACAAAGATCTTCAATGAATCAAGAAGAATGATTGGTATCGGTGAATAGAATAAAGGTAACTTATTCTATCTGAATGATACTAACACCACTTGCTTAATGACTAGAAACAAAGAGATATGGTTGTGGCACAAAAGACTGTGTCATGTGAATTTTGACAACATGATGAAAATAAGTAGAAGGAAAAATGTAAGAGGCTTACCAACGATGTCAAAGCCTGACAAAATCATGTGCAAGAACCATAAGAAAAGGTAAAATGACAAAGTCTAGTTTCAAAACTAAAACCCATACATCTGATGATATTCTATAATTAGTCCATACTAATTTATTTGGACCAATGAGGACAAAGAGTTATTATGGAGATAGATATTTTATTCTCTTTGTTGATGATTACTCTAGAATGATGACAATTATGTTTCTAAAAGATAAATATGAAGCATTCAAGATGTTTAAATGGTATAAGGCTATGGTAGAGAAACAAAGTGTTAAGGATTTGAAATTCTTGATATCAGATACAGGAGGAGAGTTTATATAATATGAATTCACTAATTTCTGTAATGAGCATGGTATAAAAAGATAGGTTTCTGCACCAAGAACACCACAACAAAATGGGATTACTGAGAGAAGGAATAGATCAACAGTTGATTGTGATAGAACACTGATGATAGAGAAAGGAATCACCCAAATATTTTGGAGGGAAGCTATTAGTACTGTTGTCTACACACTTAATAGAGTACAATTGAAGAAGGACACAAAGAAGACACCTTGTGAGCTATGGTATGGTAAAACACCCAATGTAAGTTACTTCAAGATCTTTGGTAGTAAATTTTATGTCTTAAAGGATGATAGAAATGGAAATATTGATGCCAAGAGTGATGAAGGTATCTTTCTAGGTTATTCCACCATGAGAAAAGCTTATAAATGCATTATCAAGGCTTCTAACTAAATTGTTAAAAATGCAAATGTAAAGATAGATGAATTTGCAGAAAAGAATGACCTGGAAAACACAAAAGAGCTAGAAGACTAAAACAAGTTTGTATACTGTGAAGAACTCAACACTCTACTTGAGCAACAGTGCTTAACTCTAGAACAACAGAATGTTGCAACCGACGGTCAGACTGCAATTACCGATGGTCAGGATGATGATCGAAATAATGTGCAAGGTGATGAAGAATAGAATGAAGATCAAAATTATGATCAAACCGATACACAAAGAGTTGTACCTATACTTGCTATATATGTAAGAAGGAACCATCCAGAGATCCAGATCATAGGAGATAAGAAAGCTGGTACAAGAACAAGAAGTAAGTCTCTAAACTCAAGTTGTTTAATTTGTGAGTTTGAGCCAAAATATGTCAATGCTACACTTGATAATGAAGAATGGATAAGTGCTATGAATGATGAGATTGAGAAAATTGAGAAGAACAAGACATGGTCACTTGTGCCAAGACTAGATGATAATAATGTCATCTGTACTAAATGGATATTCAGGAATAAACTAAATGAGAATGGAGAAGTCACAAGAAACAAAGCAAGACTAGTATGCAAGGGATATGCACAAGAGGAAGGTATAGACTATGGAGAGACCTTTGCACCCATTGCTAGGCTGGAAGGAGTAAGAACACTACTTTCTTATGCTACATTCAAAGGATTCAAGGTATACTAAATGGACGTCAAGTCAACATTCCTAAATGAAATACTTGAAGAAGAGGTATACATTGAGCAACCAGAAGGGTTTGTAGATCCAGACAAAAAAACATGGTATGTAGACTTCACATAGCCTTGTATGGATTGAAACAAGCTCCTAGAACCTGGTATGAATGACTTCATTCCTATCTAATAAGTATTGTATTTGTAAGGACTAGTGAAAACAATAATCTTTATTTGAAGGAAGATACTGATGCTAACACTTTGATTGCTAAAATATTTGTTGATGACATCATATTTGGAGGTAATGATATGCTATGCAAAACATTTTCTAATGAGATGAGAAAAGAGTTTGAGATTTCTATGTTTGAAGAGATCAAGTTCTTTCTTAGTCTACAGATCATAAAACAAAATGAAGGTATTTTCATTACACAGTCCAAATACATCAAAGAGGTCCTGAAAATATTCAAGATGGAAGATTCCAAACCAGTTGGAACACCGATGGCTACTGGATGTAAGTTGACAAAGGAGGAAAAGAAAACATAGGTAAATTAGACTTTGTACAGATCAATGACAGGTAAACTCATGTATGTTGTACACACTAGACTAGATATCGCACATGCAGTAGGAATTGTTGTTAGATTTTATGCTAACCCCAGGGAATCACATATGAATATTGTGAAAATAATTCTAAGATATATGAAGAAGACTAAGGAATTTGGCTTATGGTATAGAAGAGAAGGAAAATTTGAACTTAAGGTGTTTACCGATGCTGATTGGGCAAGAAATCTTGATGATTGGAAGAGCACAACTAGAGGAGCATTATTTATGGGTGACAAACTTGTCACATGGATTAGCAAGAAGTAGGGATGCATCTCTTAGTTGACTGCAAAAGTAGAGTATGTTGCTACTGCTGTAAATTGCTCAAATATTGCATGGATTAAACAATTGCTGGAAGATATGCATATGAAGATTTTAGAACCAGTGATTATCTATTGTGATAATACTAGTGCAATAAACATTTCCAAGAATCCAGTCATGGATGCGAAGACTAAACACATTTCCATCAAGTATCATTATTTAAGAGAACAAGTTCAAGAAAAGGAGGTGATACTTGAGTATGTGCAATCCAAGGAACAATTGGCTGATATCTTCACCAAGCCACTGCCCAAGGATACATTTGAGTACTTGAGAAAGAGACTAGGGGTCAAACCCTTGTCTACTAGTCAGTAAAATGGATGAAGGCTACATCAGCCTATATATTATCAGAATATCATTCATGTTGATGCAAGCAGATGAACTTCAAAGCTACATCTATATACAGACAAGTATATATCAGAACCTAGCACTAGATAATATTGATGTATTGCTAATGGATAAAGGAAATTCAAGGAATATATTATGGATGAAATGAAAAGATCACTTGACATTAATGTCAGATATTTACAAAATATTTGTTTGGCATTACTGTCAAAGGGAGAGAAATTATCCATATTATAACATCTTTTTGGAAATGGAGAAAGAGTATCCATTATCAGATTACTCCAACAGGGAGAGATTATATCCATAGGGAGAGAAATTGTATGGAAAGATTATACAAAGGGAGAGTTGCTGACAAAAGACAAAGACATCAAAAGAGAATAACATTAAAAAGAGAGAAATTGACACAAGGAGAGAATGAAACACATCATAAGAAGAAAGACATAGAGCTACAAGAATCAAATCTAATCTAAAATAGAGCTTACCGGTGGTCAGACATTTTTATCAATTATCAGAACAAACTGTTTGGTAGTTTGATGAATCTCAACTGTTATATTTCATATTGTATTAGAAATAGTATAGTGTGATAATATAGTATGTTTCCATCAATGCCAAAGGGAGAGATTGATGACATGTAACTGATTGAATGTATGACAATGTTAAGTTGAAGATAATGTAAGGCATTAAATCAGTTAATGGTTTGTATTGTCATTGATGTCAACTTGATATCATCTGTACAGTCATGTACATAATGCCAAAGACTTCAGAGAACCAAAGGAATAAAGGTTATGCCTTCAGCAATGCATAAACGTCAAGTATTCACTAAGTGACAAGCAACACCGATGGAGTGCACACCATTGGTAAAGACAAAGAAGAAAAGTCACAGTGATACCTGATAAGCAGAAGATAGTGTTTCCCAATGAAGCAAAACCATAGGATGCCCGATGAGCTAAAAATAGAGTTACCTAATGAGTAAAAATCCTATGTTGCCCGACGGACAAAGATCTCAAAGCTAACTGGAGTCACACCGATGGAACTTTCAGTTGTCACCGACGACTAACTGCAGAGTTGACTGACAGAATAGAGAGTTTAGAAAATGACAAAATATCTAGCTGGTAGAGCTTAAAGATAGAATTAACTGGTTGTTTTCTTTGTTTTATTCGACCATAGTTAAGTGATAGATTTAAAGATGATTTGTACAGTTGGAAAGAAGATAATTGCAAGACAAATCATGAGTTATGCTTGAAATAAGATTGGCTGGATTGTTTATCACGCCAAGAATCAAGAATCAAGAATCAAGAATCAATGAATATCATGTCTATATAAGAGACAAGCTTAATTAATTTTCAAAAAGAACATTCACGAAAAAGGGGATTAAGGGGAGTGAATAGAAAGAGGATGCTGGAGAGAAATTGATGAAGAATAACTTCATACAGTCCTGATCAATCAAGCTAAAGGAGAGCTAAGGAATTCTGTAGACATTGATGAATAGTGAGCACAACATCAAAGAGTAGAAAGCAATGGAGCACAAGGATTGAATTGATACATTGATTAGAGAGGTAATGTACTTAAATAGATATGAGAATCTACAATTCAAACTTGCATCATGAACAGGTCATAGTATTTTAGTTTAACCATTGAAGCATCAAGTCTCTTAACCGAGCAGGACTTATCAATCTTCTATATATTGAGGTACATCCCAAGGAGTGCCAATAAGGTTGATTCATGAAAGTAGCATTGGACTTGCCCGATACCTATTGACAGTCTAAGAAGGAGGCTGATTCAAGGATGGTAGCAATAGATGCCTGATACTAAGTGACAAACTCTATGTATAAAATCCTCTAATAAGGTCACACCTAACAGTGTGTTTTTAACCTTTAACAGGGTTGGCTCCTAACAGGGCTCACTTCAGAAGAGTGAAAATTTGGGATACCAGTCCCAGTGGTTTTTCCCTTAATAGGGTTTCCATGTTAAAGTCCATATGTTATGTGTGTATGGTTTATTACTTTACTATTTTACATTTCACATATGCATTTTTGGATTGATTCATATACTCTTCTTATTTACTGAGTTTTGATAAATAGTTTTACTGCTTATCGGTAATCAAGGAGAATAAGGACAGACAAGGAAAACTGACAAACAATTAATCATTATAAAGTATTTCATGGCATGCATCTTGTAGGGACATAATAATATGAGGTTTATAGATTGGTGGTTAAATTTTTTAAGGATAAATTTTGAGGCCACTGATTCACCTCCCCCTCTCAGTTATTACTAACAGTCATGTGCATCCTACTCAATCAATAGAACATCCTTGCAATCTTGAATTGTGAGGTGTAATTATCTGACCATATTATGTGTTGGTTGTACTCAATACCTCTTTCCCTTAAACTATCATAGAAAAATTTGAAGCAACCTTGCACAAACTCTGATGAATGTGTGCGATCATCACTAATGTAGAAGTGATACTCTCTTAAAACCTTTCTATCTCCATCTATGCTATCATGTGCATGCAATAATACTATATTTACAAAGATCATCACTTGTATAGAATTTTAATACAATGCTTGCACTTCATTCTGAGGTTTAAGTGTATAATTCTCAGGAAAATCAACAATGGAGACAATAGTACCAAGGGGAAAAGTGTCCTTACATATCTTGAATTTCTCATACAACCACCTAGCTCTATGTGAATGACATATGTACTCATAAACTAGTTTCTCTTTAAATATCTTCATAAAATCAGCTACGCATATATAATTTTTCACTAACTCACACCTCTTAAGTTCTTTTCCTTCTTTTAGAATATAAGTTACTGTCTTGTATTTTACAAAAGAAACTATTGTATTTCCAATCTCATTTGTGCTCTCTAGATGGTGACATATCCACAAATTTCTCATACCACCACATGCACTACAAGATCCATTCAAACACATCATCTTATAATAAATGTAACCATCATCTCGATTGCATAATACACTTGACATAAAATCTCTTGATGACGTAGGAGGTGCTTGAAGACCACATTCTTGCAAAATAGTGTTAGTGTGCAAAGTACAACAAACAAGATGATATATATCATAATGCATGGAAAATTCAATATGTACCATGCAACAACATGTAGTGCGTGCATGATTAATCTTGATATAAAAGGGTTTTGTCATTTCAAAAAATCTTTGACTAATTTTAATTTGAGGAAACCTAAGGAGGAATCTTTCATAAAATTGTGTTTGGGTCATATCTAAAAAGTGTTTTGGATGTGGCATACGATTTGTAGATCTGATTCTCCTCCTAACAACGTCTCTTTGGTTGGGTGAAAACTTTGTGTTGTCATGCCAAAATTTTTCAATTAATGTTCTTAATGCATCAACGACAACCTTGTCCTTGCGTGGGAGTCTACTCGAGAATGACCAAAGAGAATTAGTATTTGGATCCTCAATTTTGTCTCACCTTTGTAAGGCTCTTCGTAATGTTGATCTACCTATCCTTAATGACTTACTTGTTTTTCTTACTATATGAGATTTTTTCATTTCCTTTCCCATTATAGTTGATGTGAGGACATGTCGAGTAACATTAGCATCTTTACTATGTGATTGTGAACCAATGGCTTGGTATGCATTGAATAGATTCCTCACAATGGTTCTCTCAGTACTATTTTTTAGATGTTCTCAACCCCAAAATTGTCATTGTCTCTCTAAATTTCAGATTCTTAATCATTTCAACAACTACTTGACATCTTCCACTTTGATTTAATTTTTCAAAATAGTTATTCCAAATATTTT
>MU225433.1:3294933-3308076 GCA_018584345.1 Thuja plicata
TGAGAAAGAGAGAGAGAGAGAGAGAGAGAGAGAGAGAGAGAGAGAGAGAGTGCTCTCGAAATGTTGAACCATCATAAGCATAGAGTGTGAAATCTAGATTATCCAATGCTTCACCTGAAATTTTCCAAAGTAACCCAAGCTCTCTTGAAATGTTGAACCATCAGAAGCATAGAGTGTAAAATCTAGATTATCCAATGCTTCACCTGAGATTTTCCAAAGTAACCCAAGCTCTCTCTCTCTCTCTCTCTCTCTCTCTCTCTCCAATTAGGTTATGGCTAGGGAAGAGGCTTGAAAAATGACCCAAATGCTTGGAGGCTCATTTTCCCTCCATTTTTATTCTTTTAGACATTTTTTCATCTTGTAAGATGAATTATCGACTTTATGTTCATCAGGTTTACAATTTGTTGACTGGATAGCTTTATAATTTTTACCATAATCTCATACGTCTTCTTAGCTTTCTAACCATATAAATTTTTCTATTTTTGGACAACATTAGCATAGTAAACATTAATTTTCTTTACCAGTGTCTTGATTGTACTCACAGACATATGTCTACCATTTTTTTAATAACTTTTGAAATACTTAATCAAATTACAAATAAATTACATATTATTGTTCTACAATTGATTCTATACACGTTTTAAAAAAATAATTCATTTTTGATTATTTTGAGGCAAGTTATGCCCAATGCACGAACAGGTACCGAATTTTTAGGATGCGATCATTTCAAAAAATCACAGAAAAAAAATACTCATCAAAAAATTACAAAAATATACACAACTTATAGATCTCACTTTTACCTATCATCCTACCAAAGGGATTTAAAAAATACTAAATATAACTATACCTTTTGTACTGCGCATGCCAACAACTATGTTATGTTTTTTCAAACAAATCAGGAGCATGTTTTCATGCACACAAGGTTTGACCCTCTTAATCTTATCAAGTTTTAAAAAAAATTAGTGTTCTAGAAACTAGATTCAGAGTAGTGCAATTTTTATTTTTTATATATCTTCTTCTTTTGATTGCATGACCCTCAAACTCTTGTTCCAAGTTCAGGTTTACCCAATTTTAGAAAAAATGTGTCCACTTATACCCCCCTTTTTGGTCCACAACTTGGTGCACACACCCAATATTGTGTTATGTGTTGTCTATGATTCTTTACTTTCAAGTTATATGCATGCAAACAAATAATCTAATCTAATTGTGGACTAAAAGGATTAAATTTTATTGATTCCTGATTCACCCCCCCCCCCTCTCAGTCATTGGGCACATCATATAATTCCAACATCATCTACCATGTAACATTGTAATTCATTATTAACATTTAGTAAATGACTGTGGTTTAATGGTGCTATTGTTCTTCAATATTCATTTGAAGTAAAGAATTATTGTTATTTTGCACATATGTGTAATTTTAAAAGTTATACTTTAACCTTGTAGTTATAGGAAAGGTTGGGGGGGAGGGGGGGGGGGTGAATCAGTAATTACCAAATTAACCTTAAAACAAAATCCCAAATCTTCTCTTAAGATATTTACCAATTACAGGTTAGTTAACCTATAACAATGTTATCGGTTACCTTAATATTAAGCATCCATGCAACATAAAGTAAACATTTAGACAACATCAACACCACTATTTATCATGTGGAAACCTGATTAGGGAAAAAACATGGTGTGAGATCAGTGCCCACAAATAGTTGTACTCTTCTAAAATATGCCCGATTAAGAGCGTACCCGGTTAAGGGTTACAAAAGCACTGTTAAATGCTACCTAGTTATGGGATTTACCTAGAGACCTATAAAGTCTTTACCCTGTTAGGAGTAACCTGGTTAGAGGATTTTAGACACTATTTTGAGAATGACACCTTGTTAAAGGATTCACAATAGACCTGTTAGGGTTACCTGATTAAGGGAATTTACTGTCACAATTCTTAGAGAGTAACAACCTGTAAAATGATTTGTAATTTGCACTAACTCTGCTATATAAGATCCAATAAAGTTCCTTAACATAATAACATACCATTCCAATCCTCTTATCCAATTTTGTATCCTCTTCTATGATTACAAAAATCCTTCACTGATTAGTTCCTCTGTTGCACTGATGTCTTGTCTTCTTCATCATGATACCAAAACTTCTTCTTTTCTCTTCCTTAAGTAATTAATATTTAATCATAAAAAACCTAAACCTAGATCCAACAATCATAACTTCATCATTTTATTAAACTATTTTCATGTTCTTCCTTCTTGTCAGTGAGATGTGATTTTCCTTTTACTTGATAGTTGTCGGCCTCCAAAAGCTAACCTCATTATGCCAATAAGTCATCCTATTTGATGATAGTTAATAATTTTCTAATTGACACCAATGAAAAACACTATAAATGATCTAACATTTTCATCTACTTAACTTCCTTATCAACTAGAGAAGTTATGCCAACAATCTCTCCATATGCCAACAATCTCCCCCTTTGGCATTGATGGAAACACTTCTAGTGATACACCATTATCTTTAATCTTTTAGTTCTATCTATCCATCTCTCTGCTTCCTCTTGACTTTCTCTATACTCTTACTTCTCTCTATCCTTTTTCTCTATTCCCCCCTTTGACAACAATGCCAAAGGTTATCAACCTTACTGTATTGTCTTCTGATTTTGTATCTGTTCTAATATACTTTCTTTTTCCTTTCAGTTTCCTAGACTGCTCCCCCATAGAGTAGTCCACCTGTCATTAATTCATACTTAAGATATTCTGTTAAAATTCTATCAACTGATGCATACTTCATCTTTGTTTAGTTAATTTGTGATAGGGGTGGAACCCCTATTTTACCTCTTAGATACTTTAAGATCTCCTCAGGTAGTGGTTTAGTAAATATATCAACAACTTGTTTCTTTATAGGAATGTACTCCAATCTTACCTCTTTTTTATGTACCTACTCCCTTAGAAAATGATGCTTTATAGCTATATGCTTGGTCTTTGAGTGCATTACGAGGTTCCTTGATATTTTAGTCACACTTGTATTGTCACAATGTATAACAATAGGTTCTTACACTTTTTTATGTATTCCTTCCAATATTTGTTTTATCCATAATGCTTGCTGACAATTAATGGTAGCAAAAACATACTCAACTTCAGTTGTAGATTGTGAAATGCAATTCTGCTTCTTGCTTTTCCATGACACTAATCTACTTCCCAAATAAAAATATCTTCCAGTTGTTCTTTTTCTGTCGTCAATATTTCTATCCCAATCTACGTTTGTATATGCTTGAAGATTAAAATCTCCTTTCCTCACATACCATAATCCAGAAATTCATGTTCATTTAAGATATTTGAATATCCTCTTAACTGCAATCATATGTGAATCCTTAGGATCAGATGAAAATCTAGTAACTATTCCAACTGCATGTACAATAGCAGGTCTTCTGTGAACAACTTACTATAGCTTTCCAATCACTGAACTATATAATGTTTCATTTACTTCCTTGAAAATCATCTTCTTTTGCTAGTTTATAAATGATTACCATAGGTGTATTGACAAGTCTTGAATATTCCATTCCAAAAGTTTTCATTATCTCCTTAATGTATTTACACTGGGTTATGTAAATAATTTTTTGCATCTATTGTACTTGTAAACCAATAAAGAATTTTATTTCTCCAATCATAGACATCTCAAATTCTTTCCTCATTTTTGCAGCAAAATATTTACTAAGCAAATTATTTCCTCCAAAAATTATATCATCAACAAAAATTTTATAAATCAAAACTTTGTCTTCACTTTCAATTTTCAAATACACATTATTGTTATCACCAGTTCTTTCAAATCCAATCTTAATTGGATAAGCATGTAATCTTTCATACCATGCTTTTGGTGTTTGCTTGAAACCATATAATTCTTTATGCAATCTGAAAACCAAATCCTTACCTTGTTCATTAATGAATCCTTTAGGTTGTTCAATAAAGACTTATTCTTCTAATATTCCATTCAGAAATGCTGATTTAACGTCCATTTGATAAAATTCAAATCCTTTATATGTTGCGCAAGCTAGTAATATTCTAACTCCTTCCAATCTAGTGACAAGTGCAAAAGTCTCTCCATATTCTAATCCTTCTTCCCATGCATAACCTTTGCAAACCAATCTTTCTTTGTTTCTTATTAGTTCACCATTCTAATTAAGTTTGTTCCTGAAAACCCACTTTGTCCCTATAACATTTTTATCTTTATGCTTGGGTACTAACGATCATGTTTTATTCTTCTCAATCTGTTCAATCTCTTCTTTCATTGCCTATATCCAGTCTTCATCTTTTAGTGCATCTTTTACCATTCGTGGTTCCATCTCTAATAGTAGACATGTAGTATTCTTGGCTCTTAATTGACTTCTGGTTAATACTCCATTACTCTTATCTCCAATTATATCTATCAATCTGTGATTAATCCTTATATTTCTTGGTGTTACAGGTTCCACATTATGGATTCATTCATTTCTATTTTTTGTTTCACCTAGTGGTGCAATTATTGGTTGGGTGTTATTGGTACCTATACTTGTTTGTGTCATTTCTAAATTTTTAGGTTCAAATTAAATCAATTCACTATATCCTTCTAGTTTCTTTTTACTATTCTCTTCATTTTGTTCTGAAAATTCATCAATCTTTACATTTGTGCTTTCAATTATCTTATTTTTCCTTTTATTCAAATACTTGAATGCTTTACTTTTAGTAGAGTATCCTATAAATATTCCTTCATCACTTTTACTATCAACCTTTCCAGTTCTATCATCTTTCTTAATATAACACTTGCTTCCAAATAGTCTAAAATAAATAGGATTAGGTGTTTGACCATACCATATTTCATAAGGTGTCTTGTTTGCTTCTTTCTTGAGTTGTACCCAGTTCAGTGTGTACACAGAAGTACTAACAACTTCACTCCATAATTTTCTGCTAACTCCTCTTTGATTTAGCAATGTTCTAGCACATTCGACAATAGATCCATTTCTTCTTTCTATAATTCCATTATGTTAAGGCATTCTAGGTGCAGTTAACTGTCTCTTGATTCCATTTTCTTCACAATACTCGTTGAATTGATTAGAAGTAAATTCACCACCTTTGGATGATCAAAGACACTTCAAAGTTTTTCCAGTTTCATTTTCAACTCTAGCTTTATACATTGTAAACATATGAAAAGAATCCAATTTAACTTTTAAAAACATTACCGACATCATCCTTGAGTAGTCATCGACAAGCAACATAAATTATTTGTCTTCATGATAGCTCTCTGTACTTATAGGTCTGTACAAATATGTGTGTACTAAGTTTAGGATATGTTATGTAGAGTAGACCTTTCTTGATAAACATGAACTAGTCACCTTACCTAACTGACATTCTTTACATACTGCATTTTCTAGCTTATTTAGTATTGGTAGACCTCTAACACTTTTCTTCTTGCTAATATTTACCAGAATATCAAAGCTCACATGATAAAATATCTTATGCCATAACCATCTTTCTTCTACTTTAGCAATCAAACAATGACCAATTGTAGTATTTAGTTTGAAAAGATTACCTTTTGTTTGTTCACCAGTAGCAATGAGTTTTCTAGTCTTCTCAAAAATTTTGCATTTTCCATTAATAAACTAAAATTTCAATCCTTTTTTATTCAACTGAGATACACTTAAGCAACTATATTTCAATCCATCATCCCTTCAAACATCATCATAAGTAATATCATCAGTTAAAGAAATAGTACCTTTACCTCTGATCATGCAGGGAGAACCATTTCCCAATCTAACTGAACCTCCTTCACATTGTTCCTTGGTTATGAATTTATCCTTATCTCTAGTTATATGGTGTGTACAACCACTATCAATGATCCAAACCTTGATATAATTCACACTAGAGATCAGAGCTTTCTCTTCACCGATACTAGTTTTTTCGGTAGAGGGATCTTCTTTTATAGCAACAAACACTATTTCTTCATCATTATCATCTCCATTAGTATTGTAATAATTTTCTTCTTCTTTAGTAATTTAACCTAGCTTTTTTCTCTTCTGAGTGAAATCCTTGTACTTCTTGTATTTATCTTTCTTTTAGATCCATCATGTTCCTTTTTTGGTTTGTTAGAACATTTGTGTGAAAAGTGACCGACTTGTCTACAAATTTAGCATGCAATAGGACTTTTTCCTTTCAATCTTCCTTTACCTTTAGGAAATCTTATGACAATCAATGCTTTGAGTTCTTCCAATTCTTTCTCCTCATCTGCTAATCCTTCATATTCGTCAGAGTCATAAACAATAGTCTTTCCTTTTTTTATATGATCCAACATTAACAATAGCTTAAAATTCAACTTCACTAGTAGGTTGGCTATTGTCAAAATAACTTAATTCAAACATTGTAAGCCTACCAATAAGTGAATCAATTGTGATATTAGTCTTATCAATTTTCCTTGGCTCTTGTATGGAAAAAAATCTAATAGAATACCTATGTGGAAGTGTTCTCAGCATTTTACTTACAACATCACTTTCTTCCATCTATCCACCGACTCCTTTAATGGATGCAATAATCTCTTTTACCCTGGTTCCATATTGTGCAATAGTTTCTTATTCGTGCATTTTAATTTCATCATATTTTCCTTTTAGTCCATCAAACTTTTCCTGTAGGACATGTTCATCTCCACCATGTACTTATACCAACTTATCCCAAATCTGCTTGGCTGAAGGTAGATCTTGTATATCAACATACTCAGAGTTGTGTAATGCACTTGTGAGCTCTATCATCACAGAGTTATGAATCAACTTCTCTTTCTTCTCTGCTTTGGTAAGTATAATGATAGGTTGTACATATTCATTAATGAGAAAATCCACTACATTATCTAAGAGCCTTGACAGGTTCAATGTCATCCTACTTGCCCACATTCCAAAGTCATCTGCATTCTTATTAAACTTAGGTGCGCCCTTCCTATACATCTTGAAATCTTTTACCTAAGCATTTAAGCTTCCAAATTAGGGAACCTATGATCTGATACCAACTATAGATTTAGGAAAGGTTATTGAGATGAGGGGGGGGGGGGGGGGGGGGGAANGGGGGTGAATCAGTAATTACCTTCTTAACCTTAAAACACAATCCCAAATCTTCTCTTAATAGATTTACCGATTATAGCTCAGTTAACCTATAGGAGTGTTATTGGTTACCATAGAATTAAAAATCCATGCAACATAAATTAAAAATTCAGACAAAATTAACACTAGTATTTATCATGTGGAAACCTGATTAACAAAAAACCACGGTGTGAGATCAGTGCCCACAAATAGTTGTATTATTTTGAAATACACCTGGTTAAGAACTTTCTTAGTTAAGGGTTACAAAAGAACTGTTAAATTCTACCCAGTTATGGGATTTACCTAGATACCTGTTAAAGTCTTTACCTTGTTAGGAGTAGCCTGGTTAGAGGATTTTAGACAATCTTTTTAGAATGAAACCCTATTAAAGGATTTATAATAGACCTATTAGGGTCACCTGATTAAGGGATTTTATTGTCAAAATTTTTAGAGAGTAATAACCTATAAAATGATCTTTAGTTTGCACTAAATCTTCTATATCAGATCCAATAAAGTTCCTTAACACAATAACATACCATTCCAATCCTCTTATCCAATTACATATCCTCTTCTATGGTTACAACTATCCTTCACTGATTAGTTTTTCTGTTCAACCGATATCTTGTCCTCTTCTTCGTCATGATACCAAAACTTCTTCTTTTCTCTTCCTTAATTAATTAATCTTTAATCATCAAAAACCTAAACCTCAATCAAATGATCATAACTTCATCATCTTATTAAACCATTTTCCTGTTCCTCCTTCTTGTCGTGCGATCTAATTTTCCTTTTAACCGATATCTATTGACCTCCGATATCTAACCTCATTATGCCGATAAGTTGCCATGTTTGCCGATACTTAATACTTTTCTATTTAACATCAATAAAAAACACAATAACGGATCTAACCTTTTTGTCTACTTAACTTCCTTATCAACAAGAGCAGTTATGCCAACAATCTCTCCATATGCCAACAAACCTATCAAAAGTTGAAACCTTTATATATAATATTACTTTAACTTTAAGATATTTAATCCTTTTATTAAAATATGTAGAAATACAAATGAAAATATATAGTTATATGAAAATTCCATATATTAAATCAACAGAGCTTGTTTATTAATTTTAAAATATTTTAAAATTGAATAAAATATTAGTTGAGATAACTGACATTTAAGATACACACTTAAAAATTTTGATGGACATTCTAATAAAACACATCATAAAGATGGTATACAAACTAGAAAATATGATCAATAAACTTGGTATACTTTAATAGTAATAAAAATTTATTATGATTTCATTTGTCCAAAACCCTCATATAGTGGACCAAAAAAATTCCCCATCTACTACAATCCATACCTCCATTATTTTTTCCAAAAATATATACAAAAAAAATGTTAATAACCCAACTCCTATGATCATAATTACATTGATACTAAACCAAGAAATAAAAAATGATGAGTGTTTATCCTCCTATCCATTTCCATAACAAAACATTCATACACTAAAACAAAATGAATCTATCTAGTATCCACCCTTCTATTTGTCATGGCTAGATGCCATAGTGGACTTTGCATCTTCCCTCCACTTCTTGGAACTTTGGGACCCCATGGGTCAGACCCATTTATTCTTTAGTTCATCTTTCTTATGAACCCTAATCTCTAGCTTTGTCTCCTCCTCCCCTTGCTAGTATCTCTCCTCCCACACTCAAAGATAGTCATTGATCCCACTCAAACCAATTTTTACAACTGCACATTGCACTTTGTTGTCACCTAAAGTGCTCTAGATGACAAAAATACATAGGGGGATGAATTCCCCCATGTATAACCAATTTTCATACGGTCCATGAGAACATTCCTTGGAATTGCAATGTAAATGAAAGATACTAGACCTATACACCACTCCTCTTGAATGCACTAGTTAATAATCTAGTATGCATACTCCTTGGTGCTTAATTGGAGGCACCAAGATAAAAATGAAGATGCAATTTAGAACATAAATAGAAACTTAAAGAGCGAGTAAATTCATCCTCCTTGATACTGGTTTAAACTTACTCTACACACATTCCACCTCACAACAAGGACAAGTGTCAAAGCGAGGTAATTAATTATCTATACTCCATCTTGTCATACCATCTATTCAAGCTACCATGTCTCTCAAACAGCTTCCTCACAGATCTTCCCGCACCTCTTAACCAACCCCTTATGTTAACTTTGTCACCTACTTGGAGCATTTATTAAAAAATTAAATGAAAGCTAAAGGGAAGGTTAAAAAATTAATTAAAAGCTTGGATGAGATAAAAAAGATCTTTTAAAAATTTAAAACATGAATAAAATCATAAGATGGAAGAGGAAGTTTTATGTTTTTCAGATTTATACCTAAACAGTATCATAAACCATTTTTGATTTTTGCTTGATTTGGCTAATCAATTCTCAATCAAGTAAATAGTAGTTAAATCAAATAATTTTACAACATTTCTAATTTGAGGGTGGTATTGGTGTTGTGACTGCTTCCATAAAGTTACGATGCAAAATTCTTGCGCGATACCACTGAAAGTTGACATCAATCTAGATTGACTAATTTGATTGTCATTCGATCTATGTAACCTCATTTCATTTATGATAAGTTGTACAAATTAGTGTTGGCATATGGAGAGATTGTTTTCATAATTTCTCTAGTTAATAAGGAATTTATATTGTTTGTTATTGATGTCAAATAAGTAAAGTATTAAATATCGACATTAAAGGAAGACTTATCGACAAGAAGGTTAGCTATCGACATCTGACAACTATCTGTTACAAGAGAAGATCATACCAAAACTGACAATGAAGGAAGAACAAGAAAATGATTTATTATGATTGTTGGATCTAGGTTTAGGTTTTATGATGATTAAAGAAAATCTACTTAAGGAAGAATACAAGAGGAATTTAGGTTATCGTTACGAAGGAGAAGAAAGGATATCAGAGGAACAAAAGAACTAATTAGAAAGGATAGTTATGATCTCAGAAGAGAATATATAAGAGGATACAAAGGATTAAATGGTATGTTATTATGTTAGAGAAATTTAGTGGATCTGATATAGCAGAGATAGTGCAAACTAGAGATCATTATAGGTTGTTACTCTCTAATAATTGTGACAGTAAAATCCCTTAATCGGGTGACCCTAAAAGGACTATTGTAAATCCTTTAACAAGGTGAACACTGTATAAGTGAAATAAAATCCTCTAACTAGGTTACTCCTAATAGGGTATAAGACTTTTACATGTCTCCAGGTAAATCCCATAACTGGGTAGAATTTAATAGTTCTTTTTGTAACCCTTAACCAAGCAAGATCTTTACCGAGCGTATTCTAGAAGAGTACAACATTTGTGGGCACAGATCTCACACCGTGGTTTTTTCCTTGATCAGTTTTCAACATGATAAATATTGGAGTCAATTTTGTGTGCATTTTTGTTTTATGATGCATGGATGTTTAATGTTTTGATAGCCGATAAGACTGTTATAGGTTAATGAAATTGTAATTGGTAAATCTATTGGAGAAGATTTGAGATTGTGTTCTAAAGGATAAGTTTGAGATTATTGATTCAATCCCTCCTATTAGTTACCTTTCCTATACCTACAATGGGTATCATATCTTAGGTTCCCTGATTTGGAAGCTTAACCACTTAGGGAAAAGATCAAGATCTCAAGATATATAGGAAGGACACACCCAATTTTAACAAGAATGAAGATGGATTTTGAATGTGTACAAGTAGGATGAGATTGCACCTGTCAATAATTTCAAATAAAGAAATGGATTATCTATTCAATGAATATGTACAACCTATTAGTATATGCACCGAAGAAAAAAAGAAAGAGAAGATGATTCATAACTCTGTGATGATAGAACTAGAAATTTCCTTGCATAACTCTGAGTATGTTGATATAAAAGATATACCTTTAGCCAAGAATATTAGGGATAAGATGGTACAAGTACATGGTGGAAACAAACATGCCTTATAGGAAAAGTTTGATGGAATCAAAGGAAAATTTGATGAAATGAAGATGCTCAAACATGAAACGATTTCACAATACGAAACTAGGATAAAAGAAATTTTTGCATCCATTAAAGGAGCTAGTGGAAAGATGGAATAAAATGATGTTGTATGAAAGATGCTTAGAACACTTCTACACAGGTATGCTATTATCTAATTTCTGTAATACAAGAGTTAAGAACAATTGATAAGACTAAGATCACAATTGATTCACTTATTGGTAAGCTTACAACATTTGAATTAAGTAATTTTGATGATAGCCAACCTACTAGTGAAGTTGCATTTCAACCTACTGCTAATGTTGGATCATCTAGAAAAGGAAAGACTATTGTTTATGACTTTGAAAAAATATGAAGGATTAGCAGCTGAGGAGAAATAATTAGAAGAACTTGAAGCACTGATTGCTAGGAGATTTCCTAAAGGTAAAGAAAGAAACAAAGGTAAAATTCCTATTGCATGTTGGAATTGTGGACAAATTGGTCACTTTGCACATAGATGTCCTAACAAATAGAAAAAAATGTTATGATCGAGAAAAGAAAGACAAATACAAGAAGTACAAGGATTTCACTCAAAACAACAAAAACCTGTGTTATATCGCTGAAGAAGAATAAAATTAATAAAATACTGATGGAGATGATAATGATGAGGAAATAATGTTTTTTTCTATAAAATAAGATCCCTCTATCGACAACGCTAATATCAGATAAGACAAAGCTTTGATCTCAAGTGAACCATAACAACGATTGGATCATCGACAATGATTGTACACACCACATGACTAGAGATAAGGATAAATTCATAACCATGGAAAAAAGTGATGGAGGTACAGTTACATTTGGAAATTGTTCTCCCTGCATAATCAAAGGTAAAGGTTCTATTGATTTAACTGATGATATCACTTGTGATGATGTTTACTAGGTTGATGGATTGAAATATAGTTTGTTAAGCATGTCTGAGTTGAATAACAAAGGATTCAAATGTGAGTTTGGTAATGTAAAATGCAAAATATTCGAGAATAATGGAAAATTGATTGGAACCGGTAGATAGACAAAAGGTAATGTTTTTAAACTAAAAACTACTGTTGGCCACTATTTAATTGCAAGAGTAGAAGAAAGATGGTTATGGCATAAGAGATAATGACATGTGAACTTTGATAATCTGGGAAAGGTTAGCAAGAATAAAAGTGTTAGAGGAATACCGATACCAAACAAGCTAGAAAATGTAGAATGTAAAGAATGTCATTTGGGTAAGATGACTACTTCAAGTTTCTCAAGAAAATTATACTCTACAGAACATATCTTAGACTTAGTACACACAGATTTGTGCAGACCTATAAGTACATAGAGATATAATGGAGACAAATACTTTAATTTCTTTTTGACAACTACTCAAGGATGATGTCGGTAATATTATTAAAAGTTAAATCAGATTCTTTTCATATGTTTAAAATGTATAAAGCTAGAGTTGAGAATGAAACTTGAAAAACTTTGAAATGTCTTAGATCAGATATAGGTGGTGAATTTACTTTAGAAGAATTTAAAGACTACTGTGATGAACATGAAATCAAAAGGAAGTAGATAGCACCTAGAACACCTCAACATAAGGGAATAACATAAAGAAGAAATAGATCTATTGTAGAATGCACCAGGTCATTGCTAAATCAAAGAGGAGTTTCTCAAAAATTATGGAGAGAAGCTGTTAGCACTGCTATATGGGTAAATGTACAATACTATGTCGCAGTAAAGGACATTTTAGAGGGGTCCGACCGCATCCCTTCCGGCCGGACCCCCAAAATTAATAAAAGGGCAAAAAAAAGCCCGCGCGCCTCATTTGGATTCAGCGGGTGGGGGCTTAGCAGAGCGCTACAGGGGTATTCCGGCCGGAAGGGGTGAGTACATTTTTTTTTTTTTTAATTTTAATGTTTTTCAATGTTTTGTTTTAGTTGTTTTTGTTTATTTAGTATTAAATAATTGTTTTTTAATTAAAAATCCATGTTTAATTATTTTTTTTGGTTTAATTAATAGA
>MU225433.1:3313858-3336323 GCA_018584345.1 Thuja plicata
AATATGTAATTTTTTTTTTTACTAGTGTAGATTTGATAGGTAAAATTGAACGCGGACTAAAAACTGTTGATTTCAGGTAACACCGACTTTGGATAGTTATAACAGACAAAATATTTAACGAAATCCAGTTTTTGTTTTTTTATGCATTAGCTATACATGTCATCTAAAACATATTATGAAATCAGAGTAAAAAAATATTATTTGCATATAGTTTGTTAACGCGGACTAGACCCTAAATTTTCAGCATATTTCAGGAATAAAAAAATGGACTTAAAAAATTAAAAAACTATGTCAAATTTTTTTTAAATTTTTTTTAAAAAATTATAAGCCTAAACTTGATCAAATTTTACACATTTCATTAGTTTACATCATCTTCAAATTCTAAACACAAATGCCACTTCTATGTCGTTAAAGTTTACAAATTTGAATGTTGTCGTCCTTTTCCTTTATAAAAGTGGGACACAGGTTTGTACTTTTACCCTATATACAGACTGAATCGGGTACAACTAAAGAGAGGAACAAACAAGACACCTTATGAACTTTGGTATGGTCGAACACCTAATGTTAGCTATTTAAGAATATTTGGAAGCAAATGTTATATCAAGAAAGATGATAGAAATAGAAAGTTTGATAGTAAAAGTGATGAAGAAATATTTCTAGGATATTATACTAAGAGTAAAGCATTCAACTGTTTGAACACACAGACAAATAAGTTGATTGAAAGTGTAAATGTAAAGATTGATGAATTTTCTGATCAAAATGAAGAGAATAGTGAAAAGAAACCAGAAGGATACAATGAATTGGTTTACTTTGAACCTGAAAAGTTGGGAAAAGAATAAGAAAGGACAGGCACCGATAACAACAAATTGATGACAACACCGTTAAGTGAAAAAAGTAACATAAATGAACGAAGTCAAAATGTAGAACTAGTAACACCAAGGAATATAAGAATTAACCATAGTTTGATAGATATACTAGGAGATAGGAGTGATGGAGTATTAACCAGAAGGAGCCAATAACAAGTTACATGTCTACTATCGGAGATGGAACCAAGATTGGTAAAAGATGCATTAAAAGATGAAGACTAGATACATTCAATGCAAGAAGAAATCAAATAGATTTCTCAAAGTATAAAACATGGTCATTAGTTCCCAGACCTAAAGATAAAAGTTTTATAGGGACTAAATGGGTTTTTAGGAACAAACTTAATGATAATGGTGAAGTAATAAGAAACAAAGAAAGACTAGTTTGCAAAGGCTATGCATAGGAAGAAGGACTAGATTATGGATATACTTTTGCACCCATGGCTAGATTGGAAGGATTCAAAATATTACTGGCTTACGCAACATATAAAGGATTTAAAGTTTATCAAATGGATGTTAAATCAACAGTTTTGAATGGAATACTAGAATAAGAAGTCTATATTGAACAACCTGAAGGATTTTTTGATGATAAAGTTAAGAGGATATTCATATATATTAAAGGAACAAAGACTTATGAATTATGGTATGAAAGAAAAGGAGATTTTAATCTTCAATCATATACAAACACAAATTGGGATTGAAATGTGGATGACAAAAAAAAGTACATGTGGAGGAGCTTTTTATATGGGAAGTAGATTAGTGTCATGGACAAGAAAGGAAAAGAAAGTAGAATAATCTATAGATGAAGTTGAATATGTTGTTTCTGCCATTAATTGTCAGCAAGTGTTATGGATAAAACAAATATTAGAATGAATACATGAGAAAATTGAAGAACTTGTTGTTATACATCGTGAAAATACAAGTGCTATTAATATATCAAAGAATCTGGTAATGCACTCAAAGACCAAGGATATAGATATCAAGTATCATTTTCTAAGGGAACAGGTACAAGAATAAGAAGTGAGATTGGAATACATTCCTACAAAGGAACAAGTTTGTAGATATATTCACTAAACCATTACCTAAGGAGAGTTTTGAATATCTAAGAGATAAATTAGGGGTCCTACCCCTATCAAAAATTAACTAAAAGTAGATGGAGTATGCATAAGTTCAAAACATTCTAACATAATATCTTAAGTATGAATTGATGTACATGAAGACTACTCTATCGGGGAGCAGTCTAGGCAAGTAAGGAAAATAAAGTAGAACAAAACTAGTACAAGTCATAAGACAATACAATAAGGTTGATCACCTTTGGAATTTTTTTCAAAGGGGGAGAATAAATTGGGAGAGACCAGTAATGGGGAGAACAGTGATGAGAAGTATCAAAAAAGTGATGAGTAAAGAGAAAGCAGAAGGATGAAGAATAATGGACATAGCTGAAAGACTACTATAGAAAAGGTACATATAGTGATGTATCACTAAATGTTTTCGAAGATGTTTGCCTCCCAAAGGGGGAGATTATTGGCATATGGAGAGATTGTTGGCATAATTAATCTAGTTGATAAGGAAGTTATATTATTTGTCATTGATGTCAAATAAGAAAATTATTAACTACCGACATTAAAGGAAGACTTATTGGCAAGAAGGTTAGCTAACGACATCCGACAACTATTGGTTAAAAGAGAAGATCACGACATAGATGACAAGGAAGGAAGAACAAGAAAATGATTTATTATGATGATGAAGTTATGGTTGTTGGATCTAGGTTTAGGTTTTGATGATTAAAGAAAATCTACTCAATGAAGAAGACATGAGGAAGTTAGGTTATCATGATACAGGAGACGACAGGATATCAGAGGAATAGAAGAACTAATCAGAGAAGGATAGTTGCAATCACAGAAGAGATTAATATAAAAGAGGATACAAAGGACTAAATGGTATGTTATTATGTTAGAAAACTTTATTCGATCTGATATAGCAGAGATAGTGCAAACTATAGATCATTATAGGCTGTTACTCTCTAATAATTGTGAGAGTAAAATCCCTTAATCGAGTGACCCTAATAGGTCTATTGTAAATCCTTTAAACATGTGAACACTACATAAGTTTGATAAAATCCTCTAACCAGGTTACTCCTAATAGGGTATAAGAATTTAATAGGTCTCTAGGTAAATCCCATAACTAGGTAGCATTTAATAGCACTTTTTGTCACCCTTAACTATGAAAGCTCTTTACCTAGCGTATTTAAGAAGAGTACAACATTTGTGGGAATAGATCTCACACCATGGGTTTTTCCCTGATCGGGTTCCACATGATAAATAGCGGTGTTAATATCATGTGAATGTTTATTTTCTGTTGCATGGATGTTTAATATTTTGATAACCGATAAGACTGTTATAGGTTAATGAAACTGTAATCATTAAATCTATTGGAGAATATTTGAGATTGTATTTTAAAGGATAAGTTTGAGATTACTGATTCACCCCCCCTAAGTAACCTTTCCTTTACCTATAATTAGTGGTCCTTATCACTAGATTACTATGGCTAAAAGTTTGAATAATTTTAATTTAATACACTTCAGTAATATTTTGTAGAA
This sequence comes from Thuja plicata, assembly GCA_018584345.1. Lineage (NCBI taxonomy): Eukaryota > Viridiplantae > Streptophyta > Pinopsida > Cupressales > Cupressaceae > Thuja > Thuja plicata. The sequence continues at coordinate 3,317,321 of MU225433.1, forward strand.
ATCTAATAAATTGAAGAAACTAAATTAATGAAATTTTTTATTTATTTATTACACTCATGTGAGCTTAATGATTCTTGGATTTAAAGTCTAAGGATTTTATTTTTTAATTCAAGTACAATAGATAAAGTTTCTTTTTTGTATCTAACAAATAATTTAGTCATGGACACACCCTATGGTTGACAAAAGATTTGAGACAGATGGCGTTCTTTGGAATAATTTCAGACATGACATAGACTTGGTCATAGCGAACACAAAATGGATCCTCAGAGACAATTTGATTTTTTCTAAAACTAGATACAGAGCTAACACAAATGTGTACTGTCACTTTGTAGCATCTTTCCTAAACTTGGTAGAGGAAAATGATACACTTATATAATTGAGCGAGATAATGATATAAAATGACATTTTATGTGGTTTAAATGTAGTGGAGGTTGACTTGCTTGGAGTTGGCATGCCTTTACCCTGGGAGATATTGAAATCTATCTTGAGACCCAGGGTCTAGTGCATTAGAAACAATTCTTAGAAGTTTTTTGGCAAACTACCTTGAATGTGCATCACAGTAAAGAAAACCAAGTGTGTCACTTCCAAGGACGTTATTTGTGCTTGAGTTCATAAAAAACACATTGTAGATTAAGGAATTCATAGCTCAAGTTTTTTAAGGAGGACATCTCTAAGATGTCTTAATGCCCTCTGTGGATTGCTTTCTCTCTATTTTTTGGTCAATATTCACTCTCTTAGTCTCTTAGTATCTCTGTCTCTAATAATACTTACATATTTTTGTCAAATTTGTCAATTTTTGTTAATTTTTTCATTTTTGAAATTTTGAATTGATTTTCTATGGATAATATCCCAAGAGCCATGACCACTTTGTATTGTGTAAATAGTGAGAAAATATATTTCAATTATTATTTTGACAATATGTTTAATGTTTATTATTTTAAACTCTAAAAACATAAATCTAATCTCTCAAATGCATGAAGTTGAAGAAAAGTTTGGTCTACTTCCTTTCTAAAGCTTTAAAACACATTATTATAAGAAAACATATTGTAATTTACTTTTGGAGTGTTTAAACACATATTGAACTAATATAGGAATAAACATGTTGGTTTTGGTTCTAAGGGATTTCAAATTAATCTTTGCACTAGAAATAAAAATCCATTGAAAGAATCAGAATCGAACACGTGTATCCCATGTCGATACATTGTGATCTGAGGATAATTTTCCCATCCTTAATTATTATCCGTTATATCATTTGATATTTTCACCAACAAAATTATTATAATTTGTTTTATATTTATATGATTCACTAGTAAAATAGTTTTATTTGTTTAATATCAAAGCATAATTTACTAAGGAGTAATTTATAGTTTTCTATATTAATAACATTTTTCTAGTAAAATCACTTCATTTATGTTTTGGATTAAGGAAAAAATAGGTTTTGAGGGGAACCCTGAAACCCCCTTACATAGAATTAAAAAATATTTTCAACATCGACCCCCAAAGAAGACCAACAAAGAAAAACATTGCTAGGAGAAACTAGACCAGCAGACTCAACCTACAACCAACAAGACCAAGAAATCTCCAGCCCAGACAAACAAAGGACAAATTAAGATTTACTTTTAGGCCTTCCCTTGTGAGAACGAAGAGTCATATCAAAGGAGGGTGGGGAATTATTATGTTTCTTTACTTTTACAGTCGTCCAACCTTCTTCAACCAAGGAAACAACATCTTTCCAATCCAAAGAACCCAAATGTGGAAAATTCCCACCCTAAGATAAAAAAACCAGCAACACCTACCAACTCAGTAGGAGAATCAGTAGAGGTGAAGTCCATAGCACTATCAGAGGTCTTAGACACTAGGTGCCTATTCCCATGCAAATCCAGAGAATCAACAAGAGAGGCATGAATTAAAGCTCCATCCTCAACAACAACTCCACCAAAAGCCAGATCAACCTGAGAAATATCTACAAAAATAGTTTGAGGAACAAAAGCCTCAGTAAGCCAACCATAAGAATTCGGAGCCACCAGAGGGGATTACAAAAGATCCTTCGTAAATACTTGGGAGAAAATCCTAATGCTGTTAGATTTATTCTTCACCAAATCGTGATGCCCTGTAGCACCATTCCACCAAGAAGTCGCATATTTCTTTTTTTCTAACCTACACCAAGCCGCTACATGCCCAGTTTTAAAACATCTTTTACATCTACAGAGAATCCCTTAATAGTCCAAAGTTTGAGTCCAACTTCCTTTAGAGGAATTGATTACAATCTTTACAGGAAGCCCCTTAGAAATATCCATATCAACCAGAATACGAGCAAATGTGGAATGCAAAATATCAGATGATTCACCAACCACCATCAGAAAATCCCCCAGATCATTACCAAATTCCTTTGAAAGAGAATGAACCCATAAGTGAAGGGGGAGATAAGGAAGCTGAACCCATATTGGAATCTTATTGAAAGTTTTAGAAGAAGGGTTAAAATCAGAATGGCAAGGTTTTTCCATAAGCATAAATCGATCCTCCCAACTAAAGAAATGATCACACAAAATATTATTTCTATCCACAAAATCTTCAAATTTAACAATAAAAAAACCTTTAGCCATAGGGTAAATGTGCACAGTACCAGCAAGGAGGGGTTCCTAGTGTCATAAGATCGAGGCATGCAGCTTTGGAAGACTAGGCCAAAATCCCCAAAAATGACAAATCAGAGCATGAACAGAAAAAAATAGAGACATTATGGTCTATTTCCTTCTCCGTATCCTTATCCAGTGAAATGGAAATAGACATTAAGACAGGGACAGACCCAGGAATATCAAGCCTCCTCTTTAGTTAGCATTCCTAGAATTAATATATGTAGGTAGGGAAACACCATCAGCTGCAGAGGAGGGGACAAATACAACACGTAGGAAACCCTTCGAAGAATTTCCCTTGGAAGAGACTAAGCATCACCTATACCTGGACAATCTAAAAAGACTTGGAAGAGAACACAACACCAGCTACTGGCACTAAAACAACAACGAATGAACCAGAGCCAACCTCCACCGAAGAAGTGTTGTTGGTGGGAACCCTAGCCGCATTGGCATTTTTGAAGGACAGAATAACTCCCCCAGATAATGGACTCCCATGAATAGATTGTTGATCGCCCCCATCAGTGCGATAACCATCCACAGAAGATGGACATTCGCTCGCAGAACGAGTTAGAGCCATCATTGTGTGCGCGAAAGCAGAATGAGTAGGAACCATCGTGGACGAATATTTGGAAAAAAATCATCACTTCATTTGTGTTATATGTAGCATAAATTTCCAATAAAATAATTATTATCATCCTAAAAGTATTTGAATTGCTAGAAAATATATTACGTTTATTCGGATACAAGACAAAATCACCAGAAGATTAGTTTTTCTCTAGTACATGGAAGAAAAAAACTAGCTAAAATTTTCCACTAATTTTGGGTGATTGCAAATGACTTTCCAAGCACATTAATATTATGTTTCCACAGAAAATAGAAAAGAGATTACTATTTAATTACATGTGATTTCTACGAGTAATGAAAAATTTGTCATTTTTTTCTACATTTTTGGTGGGGCAGGCGGGTAGAGGGGTGGTGGTTCTTAAGGCTGTCACTATCAAAAGGCATTCTCATCACCTTCAAATAAAGGAAAAAAATTAAAATTGTTTAGGACATGTCTTCCGCAACTATAAAATAGACTTAGAGAGAGAAGGTTGGTTTAGGAGTAGGATAAACCTGGGAAAAACATCTGCAGAAAAAGAAAAGGAACAAGAAAAATATGAATATGGAGATCAAAAAATTGGGGGAGAGGAACAATATCAAAATCCTAAACTTAATAATGAGCATGAGTAAGAAATTGAAGAAAATCCTTTCGTGGTCTGAATGTAGGTTAAAAACATGTCGATAAAGGGTTATATAGCACCCACAACCTCTTATGGATCAAGAGACAAAGGCATGAACTATCCATGAGTATTTATTACTAGAAGATATCGATGAGGGTGAGCTATAAGTAGTACTTCAGAAAATTAAATGACTGGAGCAGTCTAGGGCTAGAGAACAAGAACTATAGAGTAAGGTAAGGGAGCTAGAGACCTAGTTAATACTACAATAGGGAAGGGGCACATCAAAGAAAAATTCATCTATTATGACTATCATGGGATCAACAAGTGAAAAGCCCCCTGTCAAAGGGAAACAAACATGGTTTTTACATGTTAGAGGGTGTATAGGTTAATGAGTGCATAGATTTTAGGACTAATGTGGTTTAATTTAATAATAGCCCTTAATTAATACTTGAGGACAAGAAAATGTTAAGTTAGGGGGCGTGATGAGTCCTATAATATATACGTGTTGGACATTATCATATTTTATTAGACTTTATCAAATCTTTCATACCTTATATAATTCATGTTAAACTTATTATGATGCCATATACATAATATAGGGATATATGATATATATAATACATGGTTGATGTATAGTGTGTTGATTAATTACAATTACATGATGTTTTGGATTGAAATAAGGTGTATGCATATCTACTATATTTTGACTAACATGCAACTTTAAAAGAAAGTGATTTAAATGAGTCAAACAAGATAGTTACCTCTGTCATGTTCATGCATAAGAAGTCAAGATTGATGATCAACATGGAAGTCCTCACCATGACGATCCTGTCTTATTATTCCAACGGGTGAATAAGATAGAGAATTTATATAATTGGTAGTGGTTATCTACCAAATACATACTTTGTCCCTGCAAAACTACATAATGGGTGATGAAGAGTTTGAATCCTTTTTGAACTCAATGTTGATGGATTACTTAGTTGCTATTTAGTTAGACCAATAAGTCATATCTATGTAGAAGAATTCAATAGAAGTTGTGACCACTATGTCTATAATTGACCATTAAGTCCAAAGCGGGCTTGGATTTTCTAGTTCAAATATTATTGGATTTCACCTAGATTATAGACGTAGAAGTAGAAGAAAATTTATGTTATTCTACAACAGTATTATTATTTCAAGTGAATGATTGATATTAATTTGGGTTAATTTATTCACTACCTAAGATTATGACCCCTCAAGCAAGGGCTACTTGAAGTGAAGTAATTCTCCTATTTGAATATAGATCAAATATATTAGTTCATTTAATAAAAATAGTTGCATTTTTCAATAGTTAACTGTGTTTCTAGTTAATTGATAGTTAATCAAGTTGTTGTATTTTGATTATCTTTTGTTAATTAAATCTATTAATTATAGTTATTAGGCATGTACATTTTGTTCATAGTTAGATTTTTGTTAACTCATAAGTTTATTGACACACAAAAACTCTTGCGTTGGTTCACACAACCACTATTATGTAACTTGGACTTGTGTTAATATTATTGTTGTTTAAATTTAATTTTTTCTTTAATTATTTTTCATGAATTTGAAAGAAGGCTAGGAACCCTCTATTGCACATACAATACGAATATCATCCAAGTAAATTAGTCCCTGGTGAATAATTAAATGAGCCTTTCTTAAAAAATGGTTACCTAATCGAGGATTAGTTGTCCCATTGGGAGAGTGTATTGAGTTGTCTACACCAACTATTTTCATATAATGGAGACTAGCCAATTGAGGTAACCCTTGAGGTTATAAAATCACTAGAGAGGCATCGTAATAGGGAAATACTATACTTGGTTTGTTGATCACCCAAGATTGCATGGAGTGCAAGGGATGAACATATATAACATAACATGCACGAGCAAATAGATATATGTTCGAAATGAATATTCATTTTTCTAATAAATTCTACAACCTTAGGATTTTCCTTGGGATAGCTTTGGGATTGGGCTTGGGGATGCCACAGCTGAAAAGTCTACAACAAAAACATGCTTAGAAGTCTTCCATTATTTTCCAAACGCAATGTAGCTAATGATTTTTTTTAAAATCAAGATTCTATGGAAGGAAAATAGTTTATTAAGCTAATTGCCAATCCTTCCACCAATATGAATTATATTTTTATTTTGAATTTAGTAGATAATTATTGTTGATTTTCCACATGCATTGTGACTAAAGTTCTAATTGATAGGCTGGTCAAAAGACATCTATAAATATTAAACACTTTCACATTTTTTGAATCACAAAGATACTGAATATTCTATGCTCACAAACTATAGGATAAAAAAAGAATTTCATGAAGTTTGACCACGCTATAGTCCGCAGACAAACAAGTTTTAATATTTTTAAAAAATTTTAATAAAAATTTATAGCTAATTATTTATAAAAATAAATTTAAAAAAATATCTAGCATATCTAGGCAGGCTTAGCTTGGACCCCTATGATTCTACACATACCCTTTATTTCAAGGATAAATAGGTGTATGTGATAAAAATAAGGGAATAATGGATGGTGTTACAACTGATATTTTTTATTCTCATTTATTTAGTAAACATTGATCATGGATATTATCATTTATTTATTTAAGAAAAGGTACTTATAGAGATTTATTTTATTTCAAAATAAGATTAATATATTAATTATTTTGGTCTATTCAATTTATATGTAATGGGAAACGGAAGAGAGAATTGAAAGGCGAGTAGGAAGTGGAAATTAGAATTGACTATAATAGTAGGGTGTAGTGTTAGACAATGATGAGAAATAACCGTCTACATTATTCATTGAAATGAACTTCGATTAGTCTGTAAATATAACTTCGAAGGTAATAAGTGAAATATTTCACCCTTCAAGTCAACACGTAATGACTAACAAGAAGAATTGAATCAACCAAAATTTGAATTTAAAAATTAATAGTATCAAAAACTTACATCTAAACAGAAACAAAAATAAATAAATAAATGAAAATCATGATTCATGTCTAAGAACAAGTTCATATAAAATTTGAGCTACAAAAGTCACTATAATTATATACTTATCATTGTATTATGATGGTGTAACATAGTAAACAAATCAAATCAAACTGCAAACATATAATTTTCACCATTACAAGAAATAAGAAATTGGTAAGATACTCTTTCTTTTATGTGTGTCGAAAAATTATATAGAAAACAAGTTTTGGCAGGAAGTAGGTGAAATTCATGAGCAGGTTTGGACATGAAGAAGCATCCAACGTTTCTTTGATATGAATCCCCATGAGAATATTTTAAAATTGAACTCATTTTTTTATTGTTTTTACTGAGGATACGTGTTGGGAATGCTTGCATAGAGTAAATGAAGTACGTATGATATAAGCTAAGAATCTTTTAATCCTGAGCAAGTCAAACTTATGCCAGAGCCGTGAGCCGCCTCCTATGAAACATAACAAAGCGTGTCCTCCTTTTCCGCATTAAGAGATTTCAATGACATTGACAATTCAGTTTTGTACTCAATTTTAAACTATGAAATGTGACTCAAACTAGAAAACAACGTGACTATGATAAAATGTGCAGTTCAACAGGAGATTGTTTGAATTTTTACAGTTTACTGAAAGGAAGGAAACTAATTTTGTTTCATATTTCTAAGTGTGTGATTATTTTTTTTTTAAATCTTTGATTATGAATTGATGAGATTACAAATAGAAATTAACATTTCAGTAGATTTGTATCTGAAAAGAAGAATAACAAGAGCACAGCTTAATCATTATATTATACGTGATGTACTTCTACATATATTATCTGTTCATATAATTCTAATTAAAACTAACTAGAAGTTTCTAAAAATTAAATAAAGCTCTTGGTTCAATATTGGATCTTAGCTGGTGAGGCTATGAAAGCAACCTCAATATTTGTTCTCGATGGATTGGAACGTAACTTTAGGTGGTCATATAAAAAATAACTTGTCGTTACAGTATACCCATGTTATTGAGTAGACTCTTTGTGACGGTAGCTTTCTCTTTTGATTCATCTTACCTAGAATTTTAGAGCCTTGTTTGACCCTAATGATTTCAGGATTATTTTGATTGGGCATTCACTTCAAGTTTTATGCCAATGTTCTAGACGTTGACATCTCCTCCTTTCTAGAATTTTAAGCTCCTTGTTCATGATCAACTTGAAATCAGATGTGAATTAGGTGAGTGATGTGTTTTGACTTTGCAAGTCATTATAGGGAAAACTTATTGTAAAGGTGAACTTGTATATTGATGTTTTGTGGATTTCTAGAAGTCTTTGTTGTTGTTTCTAGAATTTGCTTCTTATTCTACCTCCATTTGTGTGGTCTATGTTTTTTAGAGTAGCTTTCTGACATTAGAGGGTCATCATATGGTGTGCTTATTCTATTATTGTTGTTTGTTGATGGTATTGTTTATATTTTTCTACATGTAATTGTCTATAAATTTGGTTAGACAAATTAGATTTTTTTGTGACAACAACAAATTACTTGTTAATTGTCAAAAGTCGTGATAGGTGTCAATCTCAATCATTCATCTTTCAAGGTGAGATAATCCCGTGAACCCTTCTTACACATATTTTGGGGTTACATTCAATGGTTTAGACTTTCTATCAACCTTGTCATTGACGTGAGGTTTTTTAAAGGTTATGCTATTTAGAATCAACTAGAAAAAAACATTTCAAATTTATTTCAAGGATACATTCAACAAGCTAAGTATTTTTAACACTCTTGTTTGAGAAATTGTTCTTTATGACTTTGAGTGTTGAGGACCTTCCTCTAAATGGAACTAATTAAACTCACTTGGAATGATTACAAACTTTATTCTTTTATGAAATTATTCAATGTAAAGAACATAATTCCTCAATCTATTGTCCAAACTAAATTTGATACCCAATATGGTAAAGTAGAACACTATTTCCCAGGATTGATTATTATTTTCATAGATTGATCTTTTGTAAATCATTTGAGGGATACTTTGAGGTATCATTGTATGCTTATCTTCTTTTGAGATCTTAAAAATGGAGGAGCATTCTTGCTAATTGTTACAAGCTCTCTATTATAACCTATTATTATCTCCATTTGTAATATTCCACTAGTAAATCATTTTAGAATATGTCTAGAAGTTGAATGGGTTTGAAAGAGATTAACAAATTGACTCATGTGGATATTTATAGGATCTATATCTAATAGAATTGGATTTTTTTTAACCCGGGACACGATATTATAATGCATCTATTCTTTTCTAATTTTTTTTATGGACACGTATCCTTCCTAACCATCTTCAAACTCATTAGTCTTACATATTCAAGGTTTTCCTTGGAAAGATACATGTTGACTCCCATGCTTGTTAATATGTAGAATCCCATTAATTGAGGATTGAGATAGATCATCACATTCCAAGTGAATAATGAATATGCTAACTTTTCTAAATTAAGAGGTAGAAATTAAGAATCATTTTATTGCATAATTTTTTATGATATGCTTGGAATTCTTGTGTCTCTTTAGGGAATATTAATGAAATCTTAATAAAATTTCTTTTGATATCAAAATTGGAAGTTCTTCGTATTATCTATTAATGAAGCTTGCAATTCTAGATAGGCTTAAGACATTGTCACTTGGGTAATGGAAAATAATGTGTACTTCTCCTAGCATCAAATTTATTGCTTCCTTAATTCTAGTCAATTCTCTTAGTGGGACCTATCCAGAAAAGGAGGTTTCCTACTACTGGTGATATGAGGAATAATGTGTCAAAGTTAAGGAGACATACAATGTAAAATATTACCCTTCATAAAAGTACATATCTTATAGATCCCTTTCAAAATTGGTTTGATTTTGTATTTTTATATTGATTTTATTGTTAGCCTTATGTATATTGTATAGTTTATTTTTTGGTGAGAGGTGCAATGGCACTTTCTTTTGACTTATTCTCTATACTTTATTCTCAAACCATTAACCTTTGTAATTATTTTTGGACATTAATAAATACTTCAATTTAAAATTAAGAGTAAAAACATAATGAGATATTTATAAAAAAATGTTTTCATGTCAATCTAACTAAAAAATGATTTACACAATTCAACTTTTTACCTCTACTTCAATAGTTAACTATCTTACCAAATACTCTTTGTAGGTTTGGCTTAAACAACACATTCTAAGCTTTGACTTGATGAAGTGACTCATATGAAATCATACTAATAGATGGGCCCTACTAGAGAAGCTAGTAGAATTTCAGATGAGCCACCTAAGTCAAAGCTCAAAATGTGTTATTCAAACTTCTACCTATACACATGTGAATACAATTGACATCTTATTAGTTTTATTTTGCAATAAAAATAATAATTTAGAACCATCCTAGATGGCGAAGCTCTTCCCAAATTCTATATATTTGTAATCAACTCCAACTAAACAACCTTAAATACAACAAGATACATAATAATACCATCCTAGATAAAGAAGTTCTTCCCAAATTCTATAATCAACTCTAACTAAACAACCTTAAATACAACAATATACATAATAATACCATATTAGATATATTAGATGCGGAAGCTCTTCCCAAATTCTATATATTTATAATCTAACTCCAACTAAACAACCTTAAATACAACAAGGTACACAATAAAATACTGTCCCTCCGTGGAAAAGAAGAGTGAAATTGAAGAATCATCTGCCAGTGAATTCTTTGGTGTAAGATGTCCGTTTGTGAAGGCTATGGTTCTTTCTTGAGTCACAAACAAAAGAAACCACATCATTGTCGTTGTAAACATCACGAGGACAAATCATGGCTTTTCAAAAACTTGCAAACCAGGAAAACTTGACTAAACAAAACATGTCTGCATGCCAAACGTGCGGCGGAGATGGTATTAAAAAAATTACTGAGTTTTTTTGGCGTTATGAGGTGGAACACACGATTCAAAAATTCATGGACGCCAAGGAAGTTGCTTAACGAATTAGGATACAATAGGATTGCTTCAAACCCAATTCATTCAATTGACTTTTGGCCCACAAGCCGCCCTCATCCCTATCAATGATCTTATCTCCCAAACGTTGTCATACCCAAAAGATTGTTGTTGAAAAGGACTTTCTTGACAGCCAACCATAGATTTATTGCCAAATAGTGTGTTGTGATATATGGTGAGTAACGAGAAAATCTAAGCCCACATGAAGAACGTTTATGTAGATTCACAGGAGATTTCAAGTTCCAAACGTACCAAGTACATGAATCTGGTTCAAGAGGTGAGTTAATAAAATATACTCACAAGTTTTTGTGACAAAATTTGAGATGGGTATTACTTATTCTTAGTGCCAAAGGCTGTAAACTGTCAACTTGGCTTGAATAAGGTGATTTGTAAGTCTCATGTTTTTGTTTGTGTTATCCTAGCAGGAGATGAACAGTGGAGGAGGCAGATTAAATACTGAAAACCAAATGGATGAGGAGGGGAGCACTCCATTGGGATTGAAGTTGAGAAAGAGTCCTTCCTTAATAGAACTTATTCACTTGAGCATGTGCCAAAAGAGTGGAGAATCTTCACATGATGGTCTGCACAACTTGACAATGGAGGAAGAAAAAATGCAAAACAATGGGTGTATAGAAGCAAATAGTAGTTTTGAGGAGAAGAAGAAAGCTACTAATTTCTCAGCTGTGTATCTAAGAATTGGTGCATGGGAAGTAAGTGTTATACAATTCACTAAATCAATTGTTCTCTCTTAATAATCAATGTAAATCCTACACTAGCATTGATTATAAGATCTTTACAGGACTTGTTGTAGCAATGAAGAGTAGGAGTTAAATTTGTGTTAAGATCGTACTCGATCATTAAGATGAAACACGAATGACAGATGAAATGGAAATTTAAAACACAATTTTGAAAAAAAAAAAAAAAAAACTTTTAAATCTTAATCTAGTGGATAGTGAAAAACATCAGAAATTTTTGTTGCTCTTAATCTAGAATTTTATATCATCTATAAATTCGTTTTTGTAATTCGATATGAAAAATAATTGTCTATGACTCTATATCGATTCGATACCTCTTGAACTGCAAACCAAAAACCTGTTAGATATATTCAAAAACCTAGAATCAACGACGTTGTCTAGAATGACTTATTATATGTTTGCTTGCTGTTTGGTTCTATAGTTCACTTTTACACTGACAATGTAAAAACCAAAAATCAATGACAAAACTTATTGAGATTTTCAGATGTAAACACATAATCATTTATCACTTATGTGAATAACAAAATGGTTTCTGTTTTCCCACATGGAAATGAAAAATATAGGTCTAAGATTACATTGTTTGGGTATATGGGCGGATATTCAGTTTATTTTTCTAGTTTTTAACAATTAGACTATGTTTGTGTGGTGGGCAGTATGTGTCAAGATATGAAGGCGACTTGGTAGCAAAATGTTATTTCTCAAAACGAAAGCTTGTTTGGGAGGTTTTGGAAGGTGGGTTGAAGAGCAAAATAGAAATCCAGTGGCAAGATATCACTGGTCTTAATGCAACCTGTCCTCAAAATGAGCTTAGCACTCTGGAAATTGAGGTAAGGTAGTGCAAACTAAATATACATTTGACCTTATAATCACTATTTCTAATGTTTTTTCTAACCCGTTGATACTTTTCAACTGTTCGTATGTAGTTTTCCCGGCCTCCCATGTTTTTCAGGGAGTCTAATCCTCAGCCAAGAAAGCACACAATATGGCAAGCTACCTCTGATTTCACTGGAGGTCAAGCAACTCTTTACAAGTAAGTATTTGGAAGTGTGAAAGTAAGGGTTTTTTATAATTAAAGTATTTTAACTTACAAATATTTTGAGCTATAATTCATTGGGATCAATTAGGACTTGAATCTAGGATGTTCCATTTTTGTTGGAATGCTCTACCAATTAGCTTATTGACTCCTCCTTGATCAGTTCATTGTCAGTCTGGGTGTGGCTTAGCTCGTTTCTCAATATCACTATCACATATACATGCCAGGGAACAAACCATACCCACACATAGTATGGTAGAAGAAAATAAGTAGTGAAGTTTTGGTTTGGCAAAAACCACAGGCTTACTATAACCCCACCCCATCTGGCTATTCGGATCCAGTTTTGCGCAATTAGCAATGGGTGACGGCCAATACCCAGAAGATGAAACAACAGATTGATTTGATTTGTATTACGAAAGGAATGGAACAAAAAGGCCCTTTATCAATCAAGGGTCTTTTTGTTCTTTTCTCTTTAGCCTATTTGATTTGAGCTAGTCTGAACAAATGAATAGAACATATGGTTCAACCCTCAAACTTTTTCTTTTCCATTACTTTCATGATCATGCTTAAGTCACACTGTAGGTACTTGAAGGTCCTAGTATAACTTTGGTACTATATGATAAACTGTGACTTGTATAGATCAGCTAAGACTCAAACCAAAGAATTCTATTTGTTGCTAAAGTACTCTATCAACAAACCTACTGACCCATCTTTGACAAGCCCATTGTCAGCCTGATGTAACTCATTTCCCCAAAAAAACTGTTGTTTATTTGAAACACCTCCCACATTAACAACTGTAGAGATGCTTTGTTTAACCCAAGAACTTTTTAGAAATACACTCGACAAAACATTTAGAGAAAGATTTCATGTGCTTTCTGCGGAGGCGCAGCACACTTCAAAAATTTCTCCATTTTTGCTTTATTGTTTTCTTTACTGCCTCATGTCCTTTTTATATCGGCAACCCTGTAATTAAGTCTTCGGTACAATTTTGACACCAAAACTTACAAATATTTTACGTTATTGCAGGAGGCATTTGTTGCAATTTCCTAAAGGACAGCTTGAGAGGCATTACCAGAGCCTTGTCCAATCTGATCCTCGCTTGAAAATGCTAAGCAAGATAAGTTTACCAAGCGCAGGTTCTCCGTTTTTTGAAACAAGATTTACACCTTTTGGAGATCAGCAGAGTCTCTATTTGAGAATACTGAGAGAGAATCTATGCCATTCTATACCACCATCTGCATTTCTGAATAGCAATTGTTATCTGCCCCCCTTAGTAGAGGCCGAACAAAATAATGTATCTGATTTTGAACAAATGAAGGCTGAGGAGAGCTTTTCTGGATTTTCAGTTTCAGCAAGCGAAGATAAAGATTCATGGTCATCAAAGAGAAACTTAAAACTCGAAGAACTTGCACAGTACTTACTGGGTGATGGTCTACTCACATCCAATCATCCAGACAAGCAAATCACTCAGAGACTTAATTCCAATATGTATTCTCTTTATCCAAAAGATTATTTTCAGTTGTAGCAAAGGATGAAAGGAAGGGTTATGATTATTAGTTGAAAGGATTATAGTAATGTCCAAGGCAATGCTAATGTATTTGACCTAGGATTCCAGTGAAAGCGGGAAAACTGTACATTTATTTAATTAAAGGTAGTTTCTATCGACAAGTCTCATTCAAATGTAAATTGTGTCCATTACATGATGATGTGCTTAAGTGCTCCGTGTTAATAAAAGCAGCAGTGTCATATTTCTCAAATTTGAGAGTAGTTGATGTTTTCGGTTCTGGTTGTGTGAACTTTCATGGGGTGATCTTGTATCTTTGGGTCTCTTTTTTTGTGAATAGTGTATTTTATCTGTTTTTATATTAATGAAAAAGACATCTATTCATCAAAAAAAATTGGAGAGTCACATTATTTTGTACATCATTTCAAGTTAATCTAATATAATATTTTGATGGTGCATAATGAATAATTTTTAAGTTTTAAAAAAATTAAATAATACATTTTTACACGTTTTAATTTGTTTAGGTGGTTTCTATAAAATTGTATTAGTATTTTTAGTAGAATACATTTATTAATGTGATTTTAGATTAATCATTTAAATGAGCTAAAATTTAGACAATACTCTTTAAACCAAAATCTGTTTAAACAATAGACACCAAAATACAATTTTATTATGCTTTTGAAGTGATTCTTAAAAATAATGTGGCTTACAATGTTTTAAGTTAATATTATAGAATTATAATAAAATAAGTAGTCATAAGGCTATAGGAATTGAAGTACATTAATTTCAATGGTGATTAATAAATTTATTTAGCATAAACAATTAAATTATTATAGATAATATGATCAATTTTCATATCTATTAGGAAACTGAATAAATTATTATAAAGGCACAAAGAGTTGATTTTGGTGTAGATGGTCATGTCCAAATTTTAGATATATATCCATTAAAATGTTGCAATTTTACACTATGTGATTGACACATAAATTTAAATGTGTCTTTTTAGCTCACTTGCAAGAGTTCATATTTAATCATTTTGAGTGTAGACCTAAACTTGATGTATAGACGTGAACTTATAACATGTAGACATGATATGTCAAACTTTTGTAGACTAAATCTTATTCACCTCAATTCTTGGTATTTGAATGTGTGTAAGATTAGGTATTGTTTACAAACACCTCTGAACAATTCACTAAATCATGAGAATCAAGTTCTAATTAATCAAACTCTTAGTTAAATTTATTGAGGGTAATTGAACCAAGGTCAAGAATAGAAACTAAGCATTCAATATACTCATAGGATAATGATAAAATTTTCTTCTAATATATCTTGTCCATTTTGCATGATTATATCCTTAAATCTATTTCCTGTTTATATTAAATATCTCATAGATTATTTATTCCAACAAAGGCTAGTCACTAAATATATCAATCTAGTGTGACAATTCATGTTTTAATTGGATCATAGCTCTATGGTCAAGTGCAAAAGGTAGCTAAATATTTTGAATTTTACGTTTAAATATAGGGGTCAGTTTGCACTCATAAATTTGAACCAAGGAAATAATGATATTTAACCAATTGTGTAAATTGTTAGGGACAAGTAATGTTAGGATTTGAGAAAGGATGATATTATCTGCTAGCTTCCATGCAATATAAACAATCACATACATTAATTCATGCATAAAAGAGAAATAATTTTCCATGGGACCAAATAAAAAATATAAAGGGCATGGGTACATGCGCTTATCATAATTATGTTTTCCCCAACTTTCTTGTGAGGTGCTATCAAAGTAAATCAAACAACCAACATGGAAAATAAGTATTTTGGATATTCAAGGTGTCTAGATTTATATAAAACAACCAACTATGATATTGGAACAACTCAATATTATGTTATCAAATCAAACAATTTTGGATAAATGTTGGTTTGAAAAGGGCTTTCCCTAATCGGTGTCTCTCTAGGATCTATCTTAGGTCACTTTTAGAGTACACATAGGATACTTATCTCTTTGGGTCTCATAACATATGATTTTGACACTTGTATTAATTCCATGCCTTATTACTTCTCATCTTTCCTTTATAATAAATGATTCTCTTATACATTATGCATATAAAATATCTTGTAAATATTGTGAATATTGTATTCATGCTTGTATTCTTGTTTAGTAGAAAAAAAAATATATTTTTTTATCTATCTCATGTGTGAGAATTTATTTGATATTGTAAATTTGTGAGTCATATTTGATGACATTAACATGGTATCTAACAATTTCATGTGTCATATTGATAAATTCTTGTATTATTTCAATATTTTTTTAGAATATACTATCCTCTAATTGTGGTAATAACCAGTTCTAAATCTCTTAATAATCTAAGAATATTTTCATGATACTTCAAGGCTACGCCTAAGCCCAACAATTAAGCTTCACATTCTTCCCCATTAATTTTGAGCTAAAACCCCAATTTTGAAAAATTATTTAAAGGATTCAACTTTAGGGGGGGTAAGCACAATACTAATCCCCTCTCCTTCCTTAAAAAAGAGTCAACAAAATGAATCATTTAGATACCATTTTATATAATATTTCTTATCTACTTGGGCTCTATTTAGAATCATATCTATATTTTATAGTCTTCATGTGTGTGTGTGTGTGTGTGTGTGTGCGCGCGCATACGTACGTATGCACATACATATGTATGTATGTACACACTAATGTTTTCCAATGATCTATTATTTACGAAACCTACTTTCAGTTTTTTCTAAGAGGTTATTAATTTCTATGGTCAATATATTTTTGAGGATAGACCAACAAAGGAGGGATCTAACTAGATCTCTCGCAAGCACTTGAGGATTTTCAACACTTGAGGGAGTATCCCTACAAATAATTTCTAGGTTCTTCAAATATGTGCTATATTTACAAACCCTCTGTACCTTTAATGCAATAGAAAATGAAAATAAAATAAAAAGTGGTCTATTCCTTAAATATTATGGGTTTGAACTTGATCAACCATCAATTATCAAACCAAAAGCATATTCCTATAAAATATATAGTAGATGAAACTCCAATGACTAAGAAATTAATAAAACTCAACTAAGCCTCATTTACACGGTTCTATCTTGTATACCTTAGACTTTAAAATTCCATTCTACCCAAAAAAACACACCTCTATAAAATAATCCATAGAAATTTGAAATGCTTTCAATATCAACATAGAAAGGTCTCATGCCCTAGCATTGTCTACACAAAGTAAGATAGTTATACACCACTTCCTAGATGCCAAACAACACATAACAAATATAAAGAACAACACATGTGATCTCTCAAACAAGAATGGAGGAAATATGCATGTAATTGACAAAAAAGATGACATACTAATTTTTTGAATGAAAATTATCAAATCACTAGAAATTTCATATAGAAATAGAACTGAAATTGCATTCATACATAGTGGCATATACAAGGTCTACAACATGACCTATAAGAGTCTCTATAGTTCAAATATTGCCTAAAAATAAGTTAGAAATATCTTG
Source organism: Thuja plicata (assembly GCA_018584345.1). NCBI lineage: Eukaryota > Viridiplantae > Streptophyta > Pinopsida > Cupressales > Cupressaceae > Thuja > Thuja plicata. Next base: position 3,334,974 of record MU225433.1, read on the forward strand.
ACATTGCCTTTTGAAATAATGTGTCACCCCTCCTAATTGCTAATATTTTGATACCTTGGTTGTGTTGATGCCCTAAGCTGTATCTATTTTCTTTTATACAATTATTTTCTATGGATTGATGCTCTAGAAGGTTTTTGGTATATGATAAGCATGGTTTTGTTTAATTTATGCCCTAGATAGTTTTAGATGTTAGAAGTAGTGGTTTTAATTAAACGATGCCCTTGATGGTAACTACTTTTATTCTTGTTTTCATGATGCATTAGATTCAGATAGTCTGTATAGAATGTCATGATGAATATCAATCATATCTAGAATAGATGTAATTGTTTATTTAGCATTTATGCATGATTGTTAATATTATAATACCATGGTTTCATACTGACTACTTATGTTTTGGACAAGTGGATTCAAGATCGACTTGGCCTCTGAGGAAGAAGGGGGAAAAGATATCACCAGGAAAGGGGGAAGTAAATGGTTATGATCAATGAATGACTGAAATACAGAAGACCAGTAAGTACTGACTAGAACTGACTAGCACAACCTTTGATGGGCTAAGGTCCCTATTAAGATCATGGGGAGGGGGTGTGTTCACTAATGTCTTTCATTCATTTTGGGATAGCCTTGGTGTCGTTAGATGGAAGTGTCTTTGATTTGCACCATGTTCGAGTAGGTTATCTTGGAAATTTTGATGATGATTTTGTGCCTATGTTCCTTTAAAATATTTCATAATAATCTTATCAAATGTTGATAAATATGTATATATGTATATTCATAGCATAGGAATACACATGAATATGCATTTACATATGCATAAAATAAATGGACATGGTACCATGGTTTATAAGTGATTAGGCATATGTAAGTGCATAATTATATGTAAGAATATTGCAAATAAATATATATACCTATATAGTCTTATTAATAAGAGATTTGGTTACTTTAAAATACTTAATCAAATTTATAACAGGAAGTGAGAAATTGATATTAAAAAACTTAAATATTGAGGAATCCACGTTTACTGGTCACTTCCCATGTTCTTTGGTCGGGTTTTTATTTTGTGAGGAGCACTTTAGTTTTAATATTATCGAATGGAAAAACTGGTGAAGACCGTCCGGTGGATTCTTGGCACCCTTGAAATATTTAATCTAAAAAAATTAATCCTTGATGATTTGGCAAGAGAAGACATTAGGGCCCGTTTGGCGCTAGGAATTAATCTGGAATAGGCATTAGTTAATGCTAGAATAAATTTATTCTTTGTTTGTGGGCATTTTCCTTATTCTCAAATTAGAAAACTTATCCCCATTTTGGGGCTTATTCCAGCATAAGTTAATTCTAAAAAAAAGCTGGAAT
>MU225433.1:3336508-3354802 GCA_018584345.1 Thuja plicata
AATGTGTATATACACACATGTGTGTGTATACACACAAATGTGTATATACACACATGTGTGTGTATACACACAAATGTGTATATACACATGTGTGTGTATATACACATGTGTGTGTATATACACATGTGTGTGTATACACACATGTGTGTATATACACATACACACAAATGTGTGTGTATATACATGTGTGTAATGTGTATATACACACCTGTGTGTGTATATACACATTTATGTGTATATACACACATATATGTGTATATACACACATATATGTGTATATATGTGTCTATGTGTGCATATAAGTGTATATATACACATGTGTGTGTGTGTATGTGTGTATATGTGTATATGTATGTGTGTATATGTGTATGTGTATGTGTGTACACAAGTTAAAAATACATATTGTTCAAATTAATTTAAAAAAAAAAAAACCTTTTATTCCAATTCCACATTATGGGATCCAAACTCAGAATAGCTTATTCCAGCTTTCATTTTGAGCATTAATTAATTCCAGAATAGGCCCTTATTCTAGAATAGGCCTATTCTGGATAATTTAATTCCATGTGCCAAACGGGCCCTTAGAGTTTTGATAATTCCCGATTAGATATGCTTGGGGCTAATTTTATTGAACGACGATGAGAAGGTGGTGAGAATTTACAGCCCACTCATCATGAGTAGATGGAGGATGTTCGAAAGATTTAGGTTGAAATAGTTTAAGGGAAAAGCATTCATGCATTCTCATAAAATAAAAGACTATCTTTTGGTTTGGGCATTCACTCCGGTTCTGGCATTCAGTTCGTTCTTGCTTCTCTGAGGAAAATACGAACTACTCACGTCTTGAAGGGTTGTCATTCTTGAAAGCTCAGTGGAATATTGGAAAGGTTATAGAGCAGGCTCACAATCCACATATTTGGTAGAAGAAAACTGAGTAGAAAACTCCAGGCACGGTTAAGCTTACTGAGTTTCTCTAGCTTTTATTTTTGAAAGAACTAGGAAATATTTCCGTCTCTATTGGTATTGGAAGTATTGTAGTTTTTAGTAGAAAAGCGTAAGAAACACAGAGCTCATAATTTCTTCAAAAGAGTGAAGAATCTTTTTTGCACGTAGCTTATATAGCTTAAAGAGTTCATAATTCTATATAGCTTAAAGAGTTTATAGTTTTGTGTTATTTACGTAAAGAAATGAAGTGTCTTTATCTGCATAATTATTCATAGCTGGAAGAGCTTTTAGTTGCTAGATTAAATGTAATAAACAAATAAAGGAATGAAGTTGTCTTATTTAGTAATCCTTCATTTAGCTGAAAGTTCAGTGTTCATAAGATTTCTAGTAAAAAGAAAAATAAATAAGAAATGGTCAGCTTTCATTAATTTTGTAAATAATTTATGTCTGGAAATATTTACGTGGAATGATTCATAAAGGAGAACAAGCTTACATGCAAGAAAGAATGGAAATCTTCCTTAATTACCTTGTTACTATGCTCTTTTTGGATGAAGTTGCTCCAAAAGGAATTTAGGGTCATAAAAGTAAGAAATTTGTTCTTTTTTTTACTATCTATATCTTGTCTTGAATGGCAAGTGGGCATTATTGTTCTTGCAAATTTTGGAATGTAGATATTGTATCAGGCTTGTAAATTATGGAAAATGATGGCAGACATCTAGTCCATGCTATTTAAATGTTCCAACCAACAGTAGGGAACAATTGTGAAAGGACTAAATTGTTAGGAATAAAATTCCACCAACATAGGGGGGGGAGGGGGGGTGTGAATCAGTTGTGAGACAGATTATTAAACATTAAACTTTATAAACTAAAACTTTAATCCAAATGATAACACAATAAATGCAAACACAATAACACAATCCTATGTTGTCGAGGAAACCCTATTAAAGGTAAAACCCCGGCATGAATTAAAACCCAAAAGTAATGTACTGAGAGTATAGTATCCCTGTTAAAAGATTTAGCCTTGTTAGGAGCTTATTAATGTATTACAGTACATAGTCCATGTTAAAGGATAGACTTTGTTAGGAGTCAAGAGCAATAGTGGGCTCACTGAATAGGCACACTACCTAAAGAAGGTTAAAGACACCCTCAAGAAATTACAGTTTGAAACACAAGTGTATATAGAAAATATACAATCCAGTGAGCTGTCTGATAGCAACTGTATTTGCTTGGTCATTTCCAATGAAGTACCATAATCACATCCTTTTCTCTACATCTAGCAGATAATCAAGCTTGCAGCATCCACACTTCTTTGTCTCTTAATTCACCTCTTCCATACATACCTCTTTTCAAAAGAAAAGATCTCTCATATATACCTTATTAAAATAATTGATTAGGTTGGCCAATTAAGCTTTCCCTATATACAAATAATTATTTAACCCCTTGATAAGATACACATGATACCTATAACAAGTAAACATCTATTACAACTCATCAAATATAATCCAAGATCCCTAATCCACTCTTGCAATCCACAATACACGCTACATCTCTAAAGTCAGCCCCAAATAGGTCTCGTTCTGAATATACGCCACAACTGACGTCACCAATAATCATACAACTTGCGACCCATAAAAAAATTTCCTTAATATTTCTTTTGTCATCCCTTAATATCGCATAACCTGAATCATCATCGCTTGTTAGATATACTCAAAACAAAGAGGCTCACTCTGTCAAACATCACTGTCACAATCCAGTATCCAATGTTCACTAAAACATATGTAACTCATCCAATATACATATTAATCCAAGCCACCTTAGACATAAGATCATTATACATCCTTCTACATATCATCATCTTTTCTCATTCTGATTCAACCGTACAATATCCGTACAATTCTGTCAGTCATCATACAACAGTAATAACCAGTATGTTCTTCCTCTAAAGAAACATATGTTGACATCAGTGACAATACATGAATTCCAACAACATCAATAGTAACCAATTCCAAAAACATCAAACAATCTCCCCCTTTGGCATTGATGGAAAGATATGGGAAAATCCATCAACCCAAAAGTACAATCTTCTCAATATCCTCAACACAGCTCTCCCTAAACAGTAGGGACTTTCTCATAGAATCTCTCCCCCTTTGACAACAATGGAAAATGGTTCCATAACACTTCTTCATTATTCTTCAAGGTGTAGCTTTTTCAAATCTTCATGTCTGTACCAACTAGGAGCAAAATCACCCAAATATGTTCTATAGTGTTCTTGTGATCACTCCCCCTGAGGAGTAGATCCATACATCAAGTGCAGAAAATAATATAGCTCTGAAAGCCAATGAGTTGATGCATTCTTATATCAATTAATTACCACATGGAGGGGCTCTCACCCCAATAATTTTTGTGAGATACTCAAAATAAAATTTTGGAAAAGGTTTTGTAAATATATCTGCTATTTGTTCCTTTGTGCTAACATACTCCAATCTGATCTACTTCTCTGCTACCTTGTCTCTAAAGAAATCATACTTAATAGTAATATGTTTAGTCTTTGAATGCATTACAAGATTATTTGACATATATATGCTAGTGTTATCACAACACCACTGGCTCTTCAAATATTATTCCAATATCCTTCAGCATTTGTTTCATCAAAACAATCTGTGTACAATTTATAGCAGCAAAAACATACTCAAATTCAGCAATAGACTGAGCTATATACAATCTTGCTTCTTACTTAACCATGAAACCAACCCTTTTCCAAGGAAAAATGCTCCTCCACTTGTACTATTTCTATCATCCACACTACCCGCCAATCAGTATCTATATAAGCATGTAAAATAAATTCATCATATTTTTCATACCATAATCCATACTCTATCATTTCTTTCAAGTATCTAAAATGTTTTTTCACAGCAACAAGGTGTGTCTCTTTAGAATCTGCTTGGTATCTTGCCACAATTCCAACTACATTAGAAATATCTAGTCTTGTGTGAGTTATATATTTTACACCTCTAATCATTGATCAATACTTTGTCTGAAAAAACACTTTGAGTTTCATCATTATTAGTAAGTTTATTACAAGTCACCATGGGTGTCCCAACATGTTTACAATCTTTGATTCCAAATTTATTCAACATTTCCTTAAGATACTTGGTCTGAGATATAACATAACCATTCTTGTTCTGATTAATTCTCAATCCAAGGAAAAATTTAATCTCACCAATCATTGACATTTCAAATTCATTTTCCATCTCTTCAGGGAACTTTTTATTCATTTCATCATTACCTCCAAAAATTATATCATCAAGAAAAACTTTTATGATTAGAATTCCATCTCCACTAGTTCTTAAGTATAAATTATTGGTTGCATTACCTTTTCTGAAACCAAGATGGTGCAGGAGCACCTAGGCTATCCCTAAAGTCTTAGTACAATTTTGGCTTGTACTGACTCTAGCCAAGTTAGTATATTTTCAATTTGACCTTAGAAGGTCTTGCAAAGTGTGTAACTAGATGTATTAGTAGTTAGTACTCAATCCAATCTAGTTTAGGTTGTTGTCTAGTAGTTAGTGCTTGTTTAGCCTAAAAAGTGAGAAAATGGCTCTAAAAGTGTTCTATAATTAAGTGAGATAAGAAAAGTCCCTAAAAAGGCTTAAATTATGTTTATTCATCATTTGGTATGAGATAGAGGTCATAAAATTTAGTTTGCAACATTAATGCAAAAGATGCTATAATGTTGTCATGACAACATTTGCAACTTTGCAAATGTTGCATGCAACATCGCCAAATTTTGATTACCTTCAAATTTTAGGAGGGATATGCATCCTAATGGACTAAAAACATGGAGGAAGAATATTTAGATATCTTTTGGCTCAGTTTCCGAGGTATATTGTGAAGTAGTAACAATTTTTGAAGTGAATAAAGGCTCTGTATTCTAGTTTTCTGCAACAGTCAACTTTCTTTGAGTGAAGAAGTGTTTTAATGGATTGAACAACTTTTCCCAGTATTGGATCTATGTGGTAGATTTAGTTTTAAGACTTTTTCATTCAGTGGTAAAGTTTTTTTGAGAAGAGTAGATAGACTTTGTAAATTGTTTTGAAACTAGTGTAGTTGTTGTAGGAGACATAGTGAGTTTTGATTTCATGGCTCCCCCATAGAATCCAACCATGGAAATCTTCAGGGTGTTGATGAATATGGTAGGGGAGCCTCTTTATAGTGTAATTACTCAATTAGGAGGTCTGGAGAGCCATCTTTCTAATTTTAAAGTCATGCCTGGGCGAGCAATGAGTGTTTGGTTAGGTGTATGAGAGGGAGAAATTTGAGTGCATGTGCAAGGGAGTGTTTGAGATATTCAAACGAAGTGTGGTTTCAGAATCCTTAAGGTCCTATAGATCCATAAAAGAGATCTTAGGTCTTCGCCAATCCATATAGATAGATTTGTAGGTAGAAATCAGTGGACTGTATATTTTGAACCAAATTAGCCCTACTTGCCCTATATTATAGGATACTACTGTATGGATGACTTAGGAGTCTAAGACATAAAAAATATTTTAGGTTTTGGAAAAGGGTATCGGGATCCCAATTTTTTTTTTGGGGTTATTTGGGAGTTTTAGGAAAGAATCCATAAAAACCCTTTGGAAAGGGTTAATTATGCAATTAGGCCTAATAGGACCAAATGGAGAATCAATCTTTAACTCGACTGATTTGAGTTTAAGACCCATTCCAATGGAGTTGGAAGGATGTCAGGAGATTTTTACATAGTGGATACAACCCTTTCAGCATTTGTGAAGTTGACATGAAGGATTTGTACTTGGAATCCTTCAAGTTAGAGTGGAGAATTGAGACATAGTTATTGATAGTTGTCCTTCAATGTTAAGCACAAGGAGACTGACTCTTGGAGTGGACTTAGGATAGTTTTAGGCTTAGAGACTTAAGAATATTGGGGTCCTAGAAGTGGGATTAGGATCCTAAGAAGAATAGGACAAGTGGAGTCTTTAGAAGATAATTTCCAAGCACACCTTGGAGCACTTCCATCATATTGGTATCAGAGCTAGGTTTGATCAGGTTTGTGGTAAATGTTCCAACTAGAAGAGTCAGTAGCATAGTCTACAATGGTGACAAATGCAGAGTTGGAAAAGAAGGTAGATGAGAAAGAAGTGGAGAATAGGATGCTCAAAGATAGATTGGTTCAATTAGAGAAAAAGGTAGATGAAGTGGATGTGAAGACAGAAGAAGTAAAGGATAAGGTTGAAGGGAAAGGCAAAGAGATTTCCATAGATGATGAAGTACCTGAAGTGGACCCTGTCCTTAACGAGAAACCATTCTTGAAAGTATTAAAGTATATGAGTGGTAAAGCACTAGAAGGAGTTCCTATCTTTAGTGGAAATATGGAACCAGAGGTAGTCCTAGATTAGATAGAAGGAATAGAAAATCACTTTGAGTGTGATTCCATAACTGAGGCTCAAAAGGTGAAAGTTGCTAAAGCCAGACTAAGAGGGTCTGAACTCACTTGGTGGAAGTTTATCCAAGATGAGAGAGAGAAGGAAGGAAAGAAGCCCATTTCTACATGGAGGGCTATGGTTGCAAAAATTAGAGATGCCTATGTCCCTAAGGATTATGAAATCCAATTGCATAAAAGTAGACAAAGTCTAAGACAGAATGACCTAGATGTAAACTCGTATATTGAATAATTTCAAAGGTTATGCGTGAGGTCTAGAGTTGCAAAAGATGAGAAAGTGAAGGTAGATAGATACTTTAATGGTCTCAAATGGACCATACAAGATTAAATGTGTCTCTTGACTCCAGATACTATTCAGAAGTGCAACCAAATTGCAATCAAGGTAAAAGAGAAGCTGAGGAAGAAATAAGATTCAAGCACCACCAGAGGAACAGGTAAGGGAAGAGATAACAGAGGACAGAGAGGTGGATATGGTGGAAGAAGTTCCAAACCAAAGAGTCAAGGAGAGACCAAGATTAGTAAGAAAAAGGAGGCTCCAATAGAGGTAATTCATATAGAGGAAGGAACTCTAACAGTAGAGAAAGAAACAATAGTCAAGGTAGAGGTAACTACTTTGCAAACATGAAGTGTTACCACTACAACCAGATGGGACACCCTACATATAGATGTCCAGAGAAAGGGAGTACTTCCCAAGGAAGTGATAAAAGGGAAAATTATGTTCAAGAGGACACTAGTGGTTGAGGTAAACACCCTGAAGTACCCTTAGAGTCAGAGGAAGGTGAGAACTTAACGATGTGGAGAACTCTGATTAAAGAGCCAGTGAAAGAAGATCCTATTCAAAGGAGATCACTGTTTAGAGTAAAATGCAAGATGATGGGAAAATTTTGTAGAGTCATCATAGACTGAGGGTCTACTGAGAATATAGTGTCAGAGGAGGCAGTTAGCAAGTTGAAGATGAAAAGAGTATCCCACACTAATCCTTATAAACTCACTTGGTTGAACAAAGGACAACATGTCCTTATCAATAAACAAGCTTGGGTGGATTTTTCAGTTGGGAGGTATATGGACAAAGTGTTACGTGATGTACTACCTATGGATGAATGTCACCTACTCCTAGGTAGACCATGGTAATTTGACAGATAGGCCATGCATGATGGAGCAAAGAATTCATATTCTTTCAAGAAGGACAATGTGACATTCAAAATATATTCATTGTTAGAAGATGGAGAGATGAAATCATCTGTCCCCAATGTCCTTATGGTGTGTGAGAAAGAGTTCTTAGAAGCGTTAGAAAAATGAAAGGGAGTTGGTTTTGCACTTTTATTGAAGCCAAAAGAAGAAAGTGTAGATAAGATAGTCAGGTGGACATACTTGACAATGGAAGCGCAGGAGATGATGCAAAAGTATAAAGGCATAATTAGAGATGGAAAAAAATCAACCCTACCCCCTAAGAGAGTTGTAAGTCATAAAATAGACTTTATCCCAATAGCCACCCTTCCCAATAAGGCAGCCTATAAAATTAATCCTCAAGAAAATGAGGAAATAGCCAAGCAAATTCAAGAACTCCTAAGCCAAGGTCTTATCAGGAAAAGTATTAGTCCTTGTGTCGTACCCACTGTCTTAGCCTCTAAAAAGGGAGGAACTTGGAGGCTATGTACTGAATACAGAGCAATAAACATGATAACCATTAGGTGTAGGTTCCCTATCCCAGGGATAGAAGACCTAATGGACTGTCTAGGTGAAGCTAAATTTTTCACAAAGATTGACTTGAAGAGTGGATACCTGCAAATCAGAGTTAATGTAGGGGATGAATGGAAGACAACCTTCAAAACCACAAAAGGATTGTATGAGTGGCTTGTAATTCCATTTGGGTTATCCAATTCCCTATCTACATTCATGAGATTCATGAATGAAGCCCTTACAGACTACATAGGAAAATTTGTGGTAGTATACTTAGATGATATACTCATCTATAGTAAGACAAGAGAAGAACACCTCAGACATTTGAAAATAGTTTTCAAGAAGCTAAATGAGGAGAAGTTGATGATAAACTTGGAAAAATGTGAATTCATGAAGCAAGAGCTAGTGTACCTTGGATTTGTATTATCTCAAGGAAATCTAAAGATGGATCCAAGCAAACTAGAAGCCATTATCAACTGGCTTTCTCTAAGGACAACAACTTAGGTAAGAAGTTTTCATGGCTTAGCACAGTATTATAGGAAATTCATAAAGCAATTAAGTGAAATTTGTGCTCCTGTGCTTGATACTATTAGAGGTGGGATGAAAACTAAGTCTGTATGGAATAAGCAAGCTAACCATGGATTTGAGTTGTTGAACAAGAAGATTTCTACTCAACCAATCTTGATTTTTCCAAGCTTTGAGAAGCTATTCATGGTGGAATGTGATGCTAGCAATGTAGCTATTGGTGCTTTCTTGAGCCAAGAGGGAAGACCAGTGGCTTTCCACTCTAAAAAACTAAGTGAAGCCAAGAAGAAGTACTCTTATTATGAATTAATGATGTATACTCTATTCCAAGATTTGAGGAAATGGAGGCACTACTTGCTTCCAAAGGATTTTATAGTCTATTCAGAAAATCAAGCACTGAGTTTCCATAATTCCCAAGACAAGCTCAATCATAAATACATGCAATTGGTGGAATATTTGCAGACCTACACCTTCAACATTAAGCACAAAAAGGGATTACAGAACGAGGTAGAAGTTTCCTTAAGTAGAAGAGCCCTAATTTTGCAAGAGATACAAATGCAGAGCATGGGTGTTGATAATTTCAAAGACCTATATGGAGAAGATGAATACTTTGCAGATATTTACAAGGTATGTCAAGAATACAAGAATTATTTTCATAGTAAATTCTCTGAATATACTTTGTAGAGTGATTTATTGTTTAAGGGAAGTCAATAGTGTGTTCCTAGAGGGTCTATAATAGAGAATATAATCCAAGATAAACACAATGGTGCACTTAGTGGCCATTTTGGTGTCAACAAGACCAAAGAATTAATTCAGAGGTTCTAATATTGGCCTAAGATGAACTTGGACATTAGGAAGTATGTAGAAGGTTGTGTTGTGTGTCAAAAGGCAAAGGGTACATATTAAAATGTAGGCCTTTACCAACCTTTCCCCATTCCAAATAGACCACGGGAATGTTTGAGCATGGATTTTGTGGTAGGTTTACCAAAGACTAAGAAAAGAATGGATAACATCTATGTTATTGTAGATAGATTCAGTAAGATGACACACTTAATAGCCTACAAGATAACTCATGATGTCGGTCAAATAGCTCACCTATTCTTCAAGGAGGTAGTCAGGATACATGGGTTACCATTGAGCATAGTGTCAGATAGAGATACAAATTTCATGAGTCATTTTTGGAAGACTCTATGGAAAAAGCTAGGGACCAATTTATCTTTTGGATCAGCATATCATCCTCTGACTGGTGGTAAAATTGAGGTAGTTAATAGGAGTCTTGGTAACCTCCTAAGGTGTTTAAATAAGGAGTATGGTCAAGCTCGGGACCAACTCATTGGACAGGCAGAATATGACTATAATGAAACTGTGAATAGGACTACTGGTAAGAGTCCTTTTGAGATAGTTTATGGCCTATACCCTATAGGCATTTATGAGCTCACAGATCTAAAGGATGGAGCCATGGGAAGTGGCTATGTTGAAGACTTTGCACACTCTATGCAAGAGGTACTTGCGACAGGGAGGAGAACATTGACTGAAAATACCGTGAAGATTAAGAGCAAGGTGGATGAAAGAAAGAGGGATGTCCAATTCCAATTTGGGGACCTATTGATGATCCATATCAACAAAGAAATACTACAAAAAGGAGTGCCTCATAAGCTCTAGATGAGAAGGATTGTCCCATGTATGATTCTGGTCAAATATAGCACCAATGCATACCAGGTGGAGTTACCAGAGGACATTGGTTTATCTCCAGTATTCAATGTGGCATATCTGATACTGTATAAAAGACCCACACCAGATCTAGAGCATATTCTCATAGAGGTCATAAAGGAGGTGGAAGACCTAAAATTGACCCCTCCTACGCCTAATAAAGAAGAAAAGATACTTGATTCTATAGCCTACAAGAAGACTAGATAGAAAACATACTATGAACACTTGGTTAAGTGGTATGGAGATGAAAATGTAGAGGAAAATTGAATCAAGGAGAATGAATTCAAGAAGTTGGGAAAGGATTCCAACTTACTCAATCCAAAGATGGATTGAAGCTTTTTCATTTGGGGAGGATGGTGTAGGAGCACCTAGGCTATCCCTAAACTCTAAGTACAATTTTGGCTTGTACTGACTCTAGCCAAGTTAGTAGCTTTTCAATTTGACCTTAGAAGGTCTTGAAAAGTGTGTAACTAGATGGATTAGTAGTTAGTACTCAATCCAATCTAGTTTAGGTTGCTTTCTAGTAGTTAGTGCTTGTTTAGCCTAAAAAGTGGGAAAATGGGTCTAAAAGTGTTCTACACTTAAGTGAGAGGAGAAAAGTGCCTAAAAAGGCTTAAATGATGTTTATTAATCATTTGGTATGAGATAGAGGTCATAAAACTTAGTTTGCAGCATTAATGCAAAAGATGAGCTATAATGTTGTCATGACAACATTTGCAACTTTGCAAATGTTGCATGCAACATCAACAACGTTTCATTCCCTTCAAATTTGAGGAGGGATATGAATTATAATGGCCTAAAAAATGGAGGAAGAATCTTTAGATACCTTTTGGCTCTGTTCCCGAGGTAAATTGTGAAGTAGTAAGAATTTTTGAAGTGAATAGAAGCTCTGTATTCTGGTTTTCTACAATAGTCGACTTGATTTGAGTGAAGAAGTGTTTTAATGGATTGAATAGTTTGTCCCTATTTTGGATCCATGTGGTAGAGTTAGTTTTAAGAATTTTTCATTCAGTGGTAAAGTTGTTTTGAGTAGAGTAGATAGACTTTGTAAATTGTTTTGAAACTAGTGTAGTTGTTGTAGGAGACAAAGTTATTTTTGATTTGATGGCTCCCCAATAGAATCCAACCATGGAAATGTTCAGGGTGTTGATTAATATGGTAGGGGAGACTCTTTATAGTGTAAATACTCAAGTAGGAGGTCTGGAAAGCAACTTTGCTAATTTTAAAGTCATGCCCTAGGTGAGCAATGAGTGTCCAGTTAGGTGTATGACAGGGAGAAATTTGAGTGCATGTGCAAGGGAGTGTTTGAGAGATTCAAAGAAACTGTGGTTTCAGAAGCCTTAAGGTCCTATATATCCCTAATAGAAAGATTAGGTCTTTTCCAAGCCATCTAGATAGATTTCTATGTAGAAATCAGTGGATTGCATATTTTGAACCAAATTAGCCATATTTGCCCTATATTATAGGATACTACTGTACGGATGACTTAGGAGTCTAAGACCTCAAAATTATTTTAGGTCTTGGAAAAGGGTATCAAGATCCCAATTTTTTTGGGGGGTTATTTGGGATTTTTAGGAAAGAATCCAGAAAAACCCTATGGATAGGGCTAATTGTGCAATTAGGCCTAATAGGACCAAATAGAGAATCAATCTTAAACTCAATTGATTTGAGTTTTAAGACTCATTCCAATGGAGTTGAAAGGATGTCAAGAGATGTTTACATGGTGGATACAACCCTTGCAGCATTTGTGAACTTGACATGAAGGATTTGTACTTGGAATCCTTAAAGTTAGAGTCGAGAATTGAGACACAATTATTGATAGTTGTCCTTCAAGGTTAAGCACAAGGAGACTAAATCTTGGAGTGGAGTAAGTATAGTCTTAGGATTGGAGAATTAACACTATTGGGGTCCTAGAAGTGGGATTGGGATCTTAAGAAGAATAGGACAAGTGGAGTCCTTAGAATATTTTGTACGAGCACACCTTGGAGCACTTTGATCAGATTGGCATCAGAGCCAAGTTTGATCAGGCTTGTGGTGAATAATCCAGCAAGCAGAGTCCGTAAGAGAGTCTACAATGGTGAAAAATGTAGAGTTGGAAAAGAAGGTAGATGAGAAAGAAGTGTAGAATAGGATTCTCACAAACAGATTGGATCAATTAGAGAAAAAGGTTGATGAAGTGGATGTGAAGACAAAAGAAGTAATGGATAAGGTTGAAGGGAAAGGCAAAGAGATTTCCATAGATGATGAAGTACCTGAAGTGTACCCTATCCTTAACGATTAACCATTCTTGAAAGAATTAAATGCTATGAGTGGTAAAGCACTAGAAGGAGTTCCTATCTTTAGTGGAAAGATGGAACCAGAGGTAGTCCTATATTGGATAGAAGGACTAGAAAATCACTTTAAGTGTGATGGAATAACTAAGGCTCAAAAGGTGAAAGTTGCTAAAGCCAAACTAAGAGGTTCTGCACTCACTTGGTGGAAGTTTATCCAAGATGAGAGAGAGAAGGAAGGAAAGAATCCCATTTCTACATAGAGGGCTATGGTTGCAAAAATTAGAGATGCCTATATCCCCGAGGATTATGAAATCCAACTGCATAAAAGAAGACAAAGTCTAAGACATAAGGACCTAGATGTAAACTCCTATATGGAATAATTTCAAAGGTTATGCATGAGGTCTAGAGTTGTAGAAGATGAGAAAGTGAAGGTAGATAGATACCTTAATGGTCTCAAATGGACCATACAAAATGAAATGATTCTCTTGACTCCAGATACTATTCAAAAGTGTCACCAAATATTAATCAAGGTAGAAGAGAAGCTAAGGAAGAAACAAGATTCAAGCACCACCAGAGGAAGAGGTAAGGGAAAAAATAATAGAGGATAGAGAGGTGGATATGGTGGAAGAATTTATAAACCAAAGAGTCAAGGAGAGACCAAGCTTACTGAGAAATAAGGAGGTTCCAACAAAGGTAATTCAAATAGAGGAAGGAACTCTAACAATAGAGGAAGAAACAGTAGTCAAGGTAGAGGTAACTAATTTGCAAACATAAAGTGTTACCACTGCAACCAGATTGGACACCCTGTATACAGATGTCCAGAGAAAGGCAATACTTCACAAGGAAGTGATAAAAGGGTAAATTATGTTCAAGGGGACACTAGTGGTGGAGGTAAACACCCTGAAGTACCCTTAGAGTCAGAGGAAGATAAGAACTTAATGATGAGGACAACTCTGATTAAAGATCCAGTGAAAAAAGAGCCTAGTCAAAGGAGATCATTGTTTAGAGTAAAATGTAAGATGATGGGAAAAGTTTGTAGAGTCATCATAGACTCAGGGTCTACTGAAAATATAGTGTCAGAGGAGGCAGTCAAAAAGTTGACGATGAAAAGAATACCCCACACCAATCCTTATAAACTCACTTGGTTGAACAAAGGACAACATGTCCTTGTCAATAAACAAGCTTGGGTGGAGTTTTCAATTGGGAGGTATAAGGACAAATTTTTTTATGTGATGTACTACCTATGGATGCATGTCACCTAATCCTAGGTAGACCATGGTATTTCAACAGATAGGCCATGCATGATGGAGCAAAGAATTCATATTCTTTCAAGAAGGACAATGTGACATTCAAAATACAGTCACTATTAGAAGATGGAGAGATGAAATCATCTAGCCCCAATGTCCTTATCATCAGTTAGAAAGAGTTATTAGATGCCTTAGAAGAAGGAAAGGGAGTTGGTTTTGCACTTGTATTGAAGCCAAAAGAAGAAAGTGCAGATAAGACAGTCAGGAGGATAGACTTGACAATGGAAGTGTAGGAGATGATGCAGGAGCATGAAGCATCATCATTGATGGACAAAAATCAATCCTAATCCCTAAGAGAGCTATAATTCATCAAATAGAATTTATCCCAGGAGCTACCCTTCCCAATAAGGGAGCATATAAAATGAATTTTTGAAAAATGAGGAAATAGCCAAGCAAATTCAAGAAGTCCTAAGCCAAGGTCTTATTAGGAAAAGTATTAGTCCTTGTGTCATACCCAATGTCTTAGACCCTAAAAAGGGAGGAAGTTGGAGGCTTTGTACTAACTATAGAGAATTAAAGAGGATAACCATTAGGTATAGGTTCCCTATCCCTAGGATAAAATACCTAATGGACTCTCTAGGTGAAGCCAAAATTTTCACAAAGATTGACTTGAAGAGTAAATACTAGCAAATCAGAGTTAATGAAGGGGATGAATGGAAGACATCCTTCAAAACCATAGAAGGATTATATGAGTGGCTTGCAATTCCATTAGGGTTATCCAATGCCCCATCTACATTCATGAGATTAATAAATGAAGTCCTTAAAGACTACATAGGAAAATTTGTGGTAGTATACTTAGATGATATACTAATCTATAGTAAGACAAGAGAAGAACATCTCAGACATTTACAAATAGTTAAATCAAGAAGCTACATGAGGAGAGGTTGATGATAAACTTGGAAAAATATGAATTCATGAAGCAAGAGCTAGTGTACCTTGGATTTGTGTTATCTCAAGGCAATTTAAAGATGGATCCAAGCAAAGTGGAGCCATTATCAACTGGGATAATCCAAGGAAAGCAACTGAGGTAAGAAGTTTTCATGGCTTAGCACAGTATTATAGGAAGACCATAAAGCAATTAAGTGAAATTTGTGCTCCTATGCTTGATACTATTAAAGGTGGGATGAAAACTAAGTTTGTATGGAATGAAAAAGAAAACCATGGATTTGAGTTGTTGGAGAAGAAGATTTCTACTCAACCAATCTTGATTTTTCCAAGCTTTGAGAAGTTATTCACAGTGGAATGTGATACTAGCAATGTAGCTATTGGTGTTGTCTTGAGCCAAGAGGGAAGACGAATGGCTTTCCACTCTGAAAAACTAAGTGAAGCCAAGAAGAAGTACTCTTCTTATGACTTAATGATGCATGCTCTAGTCCAAGCTTTGAAGAAATGGACGCACTACTTACTTCCAAAGAATTTTATAGTCTATTCAGACAGTCAAGCACTTAGTTTCCTAAATTCCCAAGACAATTTCAGTCATAAACATTGTTGGAATTACTGGAATGATGTACTGAGAGGGGATGGGTGAATCAGTACCTCTAAAACTTTTATGTGATTAGCCCATTAACCTTTGTGTCATCATATTTGTATATTCACCTATCTATCTGTTCATCTTTCTTTATGTATGTGAAATCATAACATAAGTTATTTACATGTGTAAACATTCAAGAAATATATATGAAAGTAAATAACACATAACACATGATATGATATCACAGAAAACTCCTGTTAGGAAGTAAAAACTATGGTGGGGATGTCACCCACAAAACTTCACTATCTGCAGAAAAGAAGGGAGCCAGTTAAGGCTTACAATTTAATCACTTCTGATGATCTACCCTATTAGGAGTATTAGAGTGGAGACCTGTTAGGATCTACTTCATTTGAATCTTTAGCAACACTATTAACTCTGCACTTTGTTAAGAGATTTGTCAAGAACTGTTAAGTCCACCTTCTACTAAAGGATTTCTGATTTGATGCACTTGTTAGAATGCAACTACATTATAAGTGTTTATCTGATAGTATATGCAATCTCTAATTGCTGATAATAGATCCTATAAATCTTACAATGTATATGTAATCACCTTGAGTGATTGAATGATACCTTGTCTCTGCTTGTCGGTAGCCTTGTTTGTTTTCTTGAGTACTGATATGATCTATTTCTGAACTTTGCATAAATTCTCTTCTGATGCTTAGATGCTCTTCGTGGCTACAATCATTTATCAACTCGTTCTATTACAAATGATTGAACATCTATATATACTAGTTTCTAGGTCTATTCTTGATTCATGCTTTTCAAGTTAACTCTAGATCCAAGGTTTACAACTTGACCTTGATCTTTAGTTAGTTATGTTTTAGATCCATTAGGATGATTTAAAACATTTACAATATACTTGCTTGACCCTCAAGTAATGTTTTAAAACAAATTAAAACTCTATAAATAGAATTACAATGTTTTATCTGACGTGGAAAGTCAGATCCACTGTTTGCGGGTTCTGTAACTGATTGTTAGTTCTGATGGTCGGCCTACTCTATCATGCTATCAGGTTTCTTCTTTGTCAGTGTCCCTATATTGAACTATTCGTTGGGTTCCTTTCCTTTTATGTTCTGTCGGAGATGCTCATAAAACTGTATCGTCGGTAATGTCCTTTATGCTTTGTCGTTAGTTCAACACTTGTCAGTGTTCGTTAGACAATTCTACACTTAGCATTTTCATGTCAAGCATTTTCATCTCATTGGGTATGCCGTGTGTTTTTCGTTGTTTATGCCTATACCGATGACCTTTAGTATGTTTTTCACTTAAGTATACTAATGGAAAAACTTAATGTCATCAATCTCCCCCTTTGACATTAGTATCAAAAATTGATATGTGCAACATACTTAATGTATTAGTATGTACATCTATGTATACTTCATCTTTAGCCATTTCATGACTCCCCCTATGCATATGCCGGTAAGTGTAAGCTTATGTACATATAATTTCCTTCTCCTTTTTGTTTCCATTTTCTTATATTTGATATATTGTACATATGTATTTTTACCTATCCTTTTCTCTTTCTGCTAATGTAGTATATTATACTGTATACTCAGAAAATGGAAGCACTTCCATTGTAGACATGTTTAGCCTTCTGAGTAAGTGCTTTGGGGTCATGACAAGCGCCTTGAATGGGTTCTCGATCTTGACATGGCTTCCTCCCTATTTTGTTCCTATTTCCACTCTTGTTTGGCCTAATTTCTGCATTCTGGATGGCATACTGGTGATTTTGGGCTTCAGGGTCAAGGTTGACATTTTAGGTCTATGTCGACCTCAACCTTGACCCAGGGTTCAGATCCTGGGGTTTTGTAGTTTCAGGAGGTCGGCCTTTGCAAAAAGTATTTCCCGCTCCCGGGTCAGCTGTTTCAGATTCTGAAGCGTTGATTCCTGAATTATATTTAATATAGGTCCTCTCCTAGGGGTAAAGGCTTTAATGGGATTTGATTCTCCTATGTAGGCCTCCTTGGAAGATTGTGCCCTAATTTCATATAAAAGGGAAGCTTTCTCTCTCATTTTCTCTAAGTCTTCTAACCATCAAGAAGCAAGATTGAGAATTATCATCAAGCATTTCTAATTGAGATCAAGCATTATCAAGTGAAGTTCAAGCAAGCAAGATTTCGAGCAAGCATTCATCCATTCAGGTATCCATTTTCATGAAGGAGATCCATTGGAGGCCATTGAAGGATTGAAGCTACAAGGTACCATTTTGGTGATCTCTCCATCCACCTTCTTCCAAGCCTTTTCCCAATTCAAGAACTCATTCAAGACTTGGTGTTGGAGATCCACAAGCAAGAGATTGAAGACATCCTACCTTTCTACATTCTACATTTGAAGCATAATTGTGGATTCAAGGATTCAAATCCTCCACAAGGACTTTTTCAAGCAAGGTGAATTTATGCATTTGCTTTGTCCATTTCTGCAATTTCAATTACATATATTTGAGGTTAATTCCAAAAATGGGGTTTGACCAAGGCAAACCCCTCCCCCAAAACAAAAAAATCTCCTTTTTCTTGCAGGTACAAGTATAGAACAGTGGATTTGAACCCAGATCTGATACCCTTTTCGATAAACTTTCAGGATCCGCGAACAAAGTCACTTTTGGATCTGTGCAGGTCAAGGTCAACATTATTGGGTTAGGGTTGACATTTGTGGGTCAAGGTTGACCTTTTTCATAAGACGACATCGAAATAGAAAATGATTTATGGGTTTTGTTTGTCTATGTGTTTCGGTTCGGTATCAACTATCAGTTTTTCTAGAAACAGTCTACAGACCTCAGAAAATAGCATTCTTTGATCTGCAATATTTCAAGGTTAGTGCATTTCTCAGATCTTTTCAATTATAGTCATATATCATTCCTATACATATAAATTATAG